>SJYQ01004502.1:144903-223937 GCA_006410935.1 Redunca redunca
TCATGTATGGATGTGAGAGTTGGACTGTGAAGAAGGCTGAGCGCAGAAGAATTGATGCGTTTGAACTATGGTGTTGGAGAAGACTCTTGAGAGTCCCTTGGACTGCAAGGAGATCCAACCAGTCCATTCGGAAGGAGATCAGCCCTGGGATTTCTTTAGAAGGCATGCTGCTGAAGCTGAAACTCCAGTACTTTGGCCACCTCATGAGAAGAGTTGACTCATTGGAAAAGACTCTGATGCTGGGAGGGATTGGGGGCAGGAGGAGAAGGGGACGAAAGAGGATGAGATGGCTGGATGGCATCACTGACTCAATGGATGTGAGTCTGAGTGAACTCTGGGAGTTGGTGATGGACAGGGAGGCCTGGCGTGCTGTGATTCATGGGGTCACAGAGTCGGACACGACTGAGTGACTGAACTGAACTGAACTGAACTGAATTTGAATGGCATTCAAAATGGTTTGCTCTCTCAGGATTTCTGAAGACAAAGAACATGGACGTACTTCCAGGAGGCCAGGATCAAGACCAGGAACTTGGTCTAAAAAGGTTGCCTGGCTGGGATCCCCTGAAGGGCAGAGCAGCAGCAGCTATTGGTGAGAGCTCAAGATTTAATCTGTGACTGGTCTCCAAAGAATCAACGGATGGCTAGGAAAGTTGGCTTTTAGTATCTGTCACGGTCAGAGGAGAGCAATGCTCAATCTTTGGTTCTCATCCTGTGAGAGCTGCCCCCACCTAATGCAGCCCCGTTGGAGCCAGTGCAGCTGGCCGCCGAAGGAGGAGTGGGCCAGGTGAGGACACGGAAAACGAAGCTACCCACCCATCCCTCCATCAGTGCACCGTGAAGGAAAGAAACTAACAGGATGTGCAATTAGACCTTCATCTCCACTTTTAAAACAATCTCAGCTCAGTGAAAAATGACAAGGGTGAGACTGCAAAAGAATGGAAGGATTAGCACTCTAAGAGCTTGAGTGAAAGAGCCATCTGATAGAAACTGGAAAAAATGGTTTTTGATATGACTAAGAAGGTGAAAGAGAATAGAAACCAAAATGAAAAAAAAAACACAAGGAAGACATTGAAAAAAACTGAACAGGCAATTGAATAATAATTGAATAATCTGGCAGGTAATCTAAAGAAACTCAGCTCAGTAAACTGAGAAAACATGTTCCTACTTGATTATTTTTTCTTTCTAGGAACAAGCAAAAACAGCAGTGAGGAATTTTACTTTTCCCAGAAAATAAAATCTTTCTGTCTAATGACACAAAACAGCAACTACTTTTTCCTGAGAAGAAAGCTTTATAATCAGTCTTTTATTCAGAAAAAACTTAATATAGTCCATGTATCTTACTTTTAAAACTTTGATTAATATAGTCTGTGTATCTTACTTTTAAAACATTTAGCAAAATTTGAGAGTGTCCTCTCATCAAAGAAATAGGATCACCGTTGTGGAACTTTAGCTGATTTAGAGTTAAAAACCTTTTTTGATTGCATATTCTTAAGAGTAGCAAACATGAAGTAGTCTTTTGTAAAATTTTAGACTTAGAGAAAAGCTGTAAAAAATAATATGAAGAATTTTTATGTACCTTTCATCCAGGCTTTCCAAATGTCAATATACTGCCATATTTTTCTCCCTGAGTAATTTTTCTGAATCATTTGAAAGTAAATTTGAGAGGTGATGCCTCTTTACCAGCGTATGCTTGAGTGTTTATTTGAAAAGAGAAAAGACAGTCACAGGAATTCCCTGGCAGTCCAATGGTTAGGACGAGACACTTTCACTGCAGGGGGCGCCTGGATTCAGTCCCTGGTCAGGGGTCTTAAGATCCTGAAAGCCACCACACAGCCAAAACAAAAGAAAATAAGATAATCTTATATAAAACTACATAATTATCAAAACCAGAACATTTACACCTGTGATACTATAATCTACAGACCTTATTCAAATCTGCCTGTTCTGCTAATGACCTTTGTGGCAGAAGAAAGGAACTTCTTTTCTGGGTCTAAGATCCAATCCAGGCTCTTAGTTATGTCTCTAGTTTCCTTTAAGCTAAAACAGTTCCTTGGGTTTGTTATCATGGCATGTTTTCAGAGTACAGACTGATTGATTTGTATGTCTCTTCTTGATCATGTACTTTATTTTTCCCCTGATGTTTTCTGCTTAGTTCCAGGTTGTGCCCTTTTTTCAAAGAGTTGCACTGAAATGACCTGCGGTCCTTAGGGTATCGTAACAGGAGGCATGTGATATCCCCACCCCATTACTGATGCTATTAAAGAAAAAAAATCTTTCTTAAGAAAGTAGAGGGCACATTATTTATTCAACATTCTCATTGTTTTAAAATTATATAAATAAATTGCCCAAATATCACACTCTCCTTGTTGATGGGAGACCCCAAAATTATCCTGACCTCTAGCAGGAATTCAACAATGAAAAAACCATCCTCAGCTAGAATCTGCACATACAAGAGGACACCAGGAAAAGTGTACCCTCCCTACTCAGGGCAAGCATTCTGGAGACACCCCAGCCAAGTTACACCCAATAGGGACAGTGAATTAAGCTGCTAGAGGGCAATGACTATGTTCTATTGATCATTCTGTTCTTCACTCAGCATAGAACATGGCGCAGAATAGATCCTTAGCAAACAATTGTAAATAAGCCTTAAACCTCCTTCTGGCATCCGTACTAACAAACAAAAAGATTTTTCCCTTCTTGACTTTGCAAACACCTACCTGACTTCCCAGTTGGCGCCACTGGTAAAGAACTCACCTGCCAGTGCAGGAGATGTGGGTTCAGTTCCTGGTCTGGAAGATCTCCTGGAGGAGGGCATGGCAATTCAAGCCAGTTTTCTTGCTGGAGAACCCCATGGACAGAAGCCTGATGGTCTACAATCCATGGGGTCGCAAAAAAGTCGGACACTACTGAAGCAATTTTGTACACATACATAGTAAGCAACAATGACTTACTAGAAATAGGTGTTCAAATATATTGGGTTAGAAGAATGAATCTCACTTGTAATTTGCTTCCAAGACCGTATTTCCAGAATGAAGTCTGTTTTATATTTAACAGCTATTTTTTTAATATAAAAAATAGCCTCAAGGGGACAATGATAATAGTAGTATCACTCTGAGTTATTGGCAAATTTGGAAAGCTTAGGGTGTATTTTAAAGATGCACCTGGCTCCTAGGGTTCTAGTCCAAGGTAGGCTTTGTTATAGATATCTGTCCTGTGCCCTGTGGATTGGTGGGGTCCGCTCTTGTTCACACAAGGACCTCCACGAGGATCTGTCTGGCTCTTAATAGCCTACAGTCAGAGTGTTATATCTGCCTTCCCTCACCAGAAATTGGCCCGATGTTAAACCCTTAAGCTCCAGGGAGGAAAAGGCCCAGTGTTCTGCAGCATTAACTGACAAAGACAGCAGAGTTTATTTCAGGCATCTTGTGCTATGACTTTTCCTGCAGGACCCCAAGACATGAGCTGATAAGCATGAAGGATGCCTATTCACCCAGGTTTTTATGCAGTGTAATAGAGAACTCCTAAAATCAGAATTATTCTTTAAGACATAAATTATTAGTGCATCCCTCATGGTGGGATTTCAGGCAACAGGGGAGGAGCTATTTTTGTGCCCTCTCTAACATCTCACGAATCATAATGCTGCCCTTGTATGTAAGGTGCCTACCCTGCTGTGACTTGATGTGACACATGGAACTGGCCTGAATGGATAAGTCCAGATGTGACAGAAAATATCTCTGTCCCTGCTTCTCCCTCCCCACCTCCTCTTTCCGTCTGGAGATAGCTTCAGTAAGTTGTGGGCCAGGAGGAAAGGGAGCCTTTGCTTCACAAGCTCCTGGCCATTCTGCTCTGTGGAAATGTCAGAAGAAAGGAGTGTCCAGTGCTGGAGAAAGGGGTGATTCTCCTATCTTTCCTAGTTCATTAAACTCTCCAATCTCAAGTCTGGAAAAAAAGCACCTAGTCCAACAACCGTCTGATGAAAGAATCATGTACTTACTTATTCATTGCTTTATCCACTGGTGAACTGTTTGATAGATTCATGCATGAATTCAGCATCTAGTGAGTAGCTGCTCTGGACCAGATAATGTGCCGGTCACTGGAGAAGCTGAAATAAAAGTCGTACGACCCATGTGTGGTCAGTAATTCAAGCACAACTGTTATTAATATAAGGTGATTTAATCGGGAGCACTTGGACAGGTCCTAAGCCTCCACGTGGAACATTTCTCCTGGTAGACTTTGCCTGGAACCTCAAAGGCCTGTATCTCCCAGCCTTCGGAGGCTGTCCATTGATTCACAGGAAGTTCCCATCTTCAGACAGTCACTATACCTACAGACAGAAACTGACCTCCCTGAGCCTCTGTTCCACAGCCCCTCACCCCGCACCAGCGGGTGAGGCATCTCCCTGTTATTTAGTTGTTGGATCCTCACAGGATACACATTTGTTGGACTGGAGGAAGGCATATCCGTTTGGCTTCCCCTCATTGATTTATGCAAGAACATCTACAGACTAATCCCTGGTCTTAAGGCTCCAGAGAATTTCACCTACAGAAATCGACACTTGGTTAACAGCTCCTGAAGTGAGCCATCAGCCTGGAGTTTCTCTTTCTTCTTTGTTACATCCTGGCTCCTAATTTCCTTCACAATCTCTTGGAATCCTCAGAAGGGAATTAACTTCCTTCGTCTTCTGTTGCGTAAGATTGACTATAGAACTTCATGAAGCAAGAGATCCTACCCACCGGCCCAAAGGGAGAAGCCTCTTCTGGGTTGAGTGGGCAGCTCCATATCCATTTCCCAGCCTCCCAGCCTCTTGTCAAGAGATGACATAGACCAAGAGGAAGACTCCGAAGTACCCAGAAGCTTCTGAGAGTGAGTGGCTGACTTCCCCAGAGGGTGCTCCCAAGGAGGAGTTCAGAGAATGATGGCACAGCAGTGACAAAAGGGACTTCAGAGAACTTCAACCCCTCCACGTTACAAACGAGGAAGCCGAGAAACCCAGGTGGTGCCAGTGGTAAAGAGCTCACCTGCCAATGCAGGAGACACAGGAGACATGGGTTCGATCCCAGGGTGGGGAAGATCCCCTGGAGGAGGAAATGGCAACCCACTCCACTATTCTTGCCTGGAGAATCCCCATGGACAGAGGAGCCTGGTGGACTACAGTCCATAGGATTGCAAAGAGTCAGACACAACTGAGGCAACTTAGCACGCATGCATGAGAGAAACCCAAAAGAGAGGCGATTTTCTTCAGGTGGACCCAGCTGGTGGGTGGACAGGACCTTTGGGACGAGCATTTCCTGAGCGCTGGGGCACACTCTCATCAGGTACAGCTCTACTCTGCCCTGGGGCCTCTGGTTGTCTTTGTAGAGACAACCACCTTCCAGCTCCCATGTAGGCCCTGGATGTCTGGAGCTGACTTTATTTGTTGGTCATATTCCTTTACTTCTACGTTGAGAGTCAAAACCCGCACTGTCCAATCCACTTGCCACGCGTGACTATTAGAAACTTGAAATGTGTCTGGTCCAGGCTGACATGGGCCAGAGTTCTGAGGGTTAGTATGAAAAAAGAATGTAAAATAAACTTGATAATGTTTTTACGTTGATTATAGGTAGAAATGATAATATTTGGCACATACAGAATTAAAAGGCATATATTTTTAAAATTAATTTTTACTTTTTAATGTGACTACAAGAAAATTTAAAATAACATATGTGGCTTGCATGCTATTCATGATGGCCTAAAAAGTAAAAATCACTTATTTTTAAAAAAAAGCTTTACAAAAAGTTAAGAAAAAAGTCTTAAATGAACATGTGTCAAGGATTTTTAAAAACTCATCAATTAATTAGGGAACCAATAAGATGTTATGACCAGTACAAAGAACACATGAAAAGCCAAGATGTTAGGGATTGACAATGATTGAGTAATGAAATGTTAGGACACAATTGCTGGGTTAGATATAAACCCAGTGAAATCTTCAGGGTTATTTGTTCCACTCAACAGAAATTATCTGCATCTCTACTGGAAAAAAGTTTATAAATTAACAAGTAACTTCATTACATCTAGAACTTTTAATCAATAGGAAACAATGAGATGTACTAAGTATATTCCACTGGACCAGTCCTCCCAACAGAAATAAAATGCAAACCACAGACATAATTTAAAATTTCTGATATTTAAAAAGGAGCTGGTTAACTTTAGTAATGAATTTTATTTAACCCAATATATCTGAAATATTATCACTTTAACATGGAATCAACATGAAAAATTTTAATAAGCTATGTTGTAATTTTTTTCCATGCTAAGTCTATGAAGTCCAGTGTAGAGTTTCCACTTAACAGCACATCTCAATCCAGAGGCCACCATTCAAAAGCTAACAGGCAGAGTGCCTACTGGCTGTTGCATTGGGCAGGGCAGTTCTAGACACTCTTTTACCTGCTATGATGTGAAAAGTATGTGCCATTTTCATCTTCTCTGCCTTATTTCCAAATGGTGCTTTTTACACAGCGTATCCAGAGCTCCATATGAAATAGGTGGGGATGTTTGGGGATGTTTGGGGATGTTTGTGGGATGTTTGTGGGTAATCTGAGGATGTCTGGGATGGAAAAGTTTGTGCAGTGAATCTGAGCGTGGACTATAGATGATTGAATACGATGATACATGTCATATATAGCTCAGTGTCCAGCACACAGGAGATGCCCCATAAGAACCAGCAGCCCTCTAGCGAGGGAAGGAGTCATTCAGATGAGTCACCTGTACACAAAGCATGGTAGAGACTCACCCCAGCCAGGGCTAAAGTACTGCTGGCTGAGAAACGCTTTTCAGAAACTTCCCCCGTTTTTAGTGCTCACTCACCCAGAATTCTCTGCAGCCTCCATGGGGCTCAAACACGTTCAGTTCAGTTCAGTTGCTCAGTCATGTCCAACTCTCTGTGACCCCATGGACTGCAGCACGCCAGACCTCCCTGTTCATCACCAACTCCTGGAGTTTACTCAAACTCATGTCCATTGAGTCGGTAATGCCATCCAACCACATTAGCTTCCTCCTTCTTATCCCCAGAGAGGCTGAAAAGGGGAAATGCAGCTTCAAAACTCTTGCAGGCAAGTCAAGTCCCCTCAGACCCAAGCAGCAGACAGAAGGAACAGCTGTGCTGTGCACTCCACAGGTGGCCTGGAGGTGAAAACCAGTCCGGACCCAGCCCGCAGAGCCGACTCTTATTCCTCAGGCTAAGAACCGTTCACTTGGTAAAGGAGGAATTGAGGGCAGGGGAGCCTGATAAGAGAGGGCCACAACCTTCAGTAAAAATGCAGATGCGTGAAAAGTGTTTATAATAGTTAAAGATGTGTGATATTCAG
This sequence comes from Redunca redunca, assembly GCA_006410935.1. Lineage (NCBI taxonomy): Eukaryota > Metazoa > Chordata > Mammalia > Artiodactyla > Bovidae > Redunca > Redunca redunca. The sequence goes on from SJYQ01004502.1 coordinate 152,247, forward strand.
CCTTGAATGCTGGATTCAAGCATCAGATTCAAGCACCAGTCCAGCTGTTGACAGCCACTGCCTGTTCTAATAGGCTGGCAGCCAGGCCTTTCCAGTTAAGATGTTATTATTCAAATAGTACCTCTAGATGGAGGCGCCCTTTAGTGAATCTCTCAAGATGCTTCATGATGCCAAAAGGAACTTACGGTCCTTCACTCATACTACTTCCTTGCCCTCTCTCTTCCTTGCCATCTCCCTTCTCCTCTCTTCTCCACTAGATTCAGCATCAACAAACAAGCCTGCTACTCCCCTGTAGCTTGCCTGGCCCTTGGAAGAGAGACTTCCCAATACTATGCACTCTGTTGATTGGACCAGAGATGGTCAGCTGAGCCCCAAACAGTTGACCAGTGGTTGGCTAGTGAGTTGGGTGTCCTGGATTGGACAACTGAGCTAGATCAATCATTCTAGAATTCAAATGAATTCTGTACCTTGTAGTCAGGTAGTGACAAAGCAAATAAAAACAAAACAAATCAGAAATGGTACTAGAAGTTTATTTGGATTCTGGGCTTGGAGCCTAAGGCAGCAGTTTTGGGGCTCATTTACAGGCTGGTGAGCCCACAGAGAAGCTGATCTACAGAGAAAAAGGAAGAGATGTACAGAGGGAGTCAGAAATGAGAGAGAGTGAGGGATGGAGGAAGGGAGGGAAGGGAGGAGTAGGAGAGACAGAATGAAAAAGAGGCGGATTCTTTCTGGTGGTTCAGAGGGTGGTTTCCAGGTGGTTCCTGCCAGTGCAGGAGACACGGGTTTGATCCCTGATCTGGGAAGATCCCACATGCTGTGGAGCAACTAAGCCCATGCATCTGCTGAGCCTGTGCTCTAGAGTCCAAGAGCTGCAACTACTGAGCCCATGCACCCTAGAGCCTCTGCTGTGCAGCAAGAGAGGGTGCCGCAGTGAGAAGCCTGAGCACGGCAACCAGAGTAGCCCCCACTCGCCGTAACTAGAGGAAAAGGCCTGCGCAGCAATGGGGATCCAGCACAGCCAAAAATAATTTTAAAAATGATTTTTTTTTTCCAAAAAGAGAGAGACCATGAGTCTCCTCTGTTCTTTCCAGTGTTGTTTCAGATCGATGACTCTGGACTACATAACTCATTTCCTGGCTTAGGTTCCAGGAAATCCCTCAACCCCTCATTTGAAGAGATTTCTATTCCTTGAGGACTTCCCTGGTGGCTCAGACGGTTAAATGTGTGCCTACAATGTGGGAGACCCGGGTTCATTCTCCTGGAGAAGGAAATGGCAACCCACTCCAGTATTCCTGCCTGGAGAATCCCATGGACGGAGGAGCCTGATAGGCTACAGTCCATGGGGTTGCAGAGACGGACATGACTGAGTGACTTCACTTTCTATTCCTTGAAGTCAAATCAGCCTTGGCTAGAATACTATTCTCTGAGATTCAGATTGAGTGCCGCCTCATGCAAGGACCAGTCCCCCACCACCACCCACCACCCTTCCCAGCTCTCACTGTGCTTGGCTGTTTCCTCTCTAGGTCCAAGGCTCCTCCAAGTCAGGGGCTTATCCTGTGTTTCTTTTTATTCTCAGCACCCAGCACGGAGCTCACTAAATATCTGTTGCCCCACAGATGACTGGGAGAATTAAGCATATCTTAATGTGTCCCATCTCCAGTAAAAAATTCTTACGTTTGCATGGCTTTTGTAGCTTATAGAACCTGTTCATTCCCAGGCTTCTAGCTCATAGATGACCTGATCAACCTGACTATTTGTATTCTTCTAGAATGACACAGACTTAGTTAGAGCTGACTGCTGGGGAGGGCTTCTGAGGCCCCTCTCACGTGGGCAATGGAGCAGTTCAGTGACCTGCCTGACGTCACACAGTTGGTAACATGACTGAGACTGGAAGTTGGGTCTCCTGACCTCGAATGGGGGTATTTCCTGTACTTGTAATCTGACTCCTTGCACTTATCTCCACCTTAATGACATTTAGGCTGTGACGATCTCCCTGAAATGCTAAGACGATCCTTGAAGAAGGCTTTTTCAGTCCCACCTCTGAGCATTCTCATCTTGCTCCGAAGACTGCCTGCTTATCAAATCTAGGGCAAGGCTTTAAAAGGACATCATCAGCTCTCTAGGAACTGGGGTGGCTCTGCCCTCTCAAAGCAGCACTTGGCTCCCCGGTTGCTCTCCCCAGCTATAACCCTGCACAAAACCATAGTAATCCACTCTGAGCTCCACGCTCTCTCCATTCCCCAGAATCCCTCCTCAGCTCATCCATTTCATTACCAAAGCAGTCCCCATGATTCCCTTGTCTTTGTACCACTGAGAATGCTGAATGAAGCATCCAAGCTCCAGAAGCAAGCTTCATCCTTCCTTGCTTCTATTAGCCACTCCTCCCCACCTCCCAGCAGTAACACGTGGGATGTCTAGTTCTCAAAATGCTACCCTTTAGTCAATGTGCGCTTGATAAAAGAACAATTCTCTACAGCATTTTAAGTGGAATCTCCAAATTTTAGATGCATCACATTGGTGGCTTTTTCCCTGCATATAAGACATTTACAATACTAGGAATATATATACTAAACCAGTAGTCTGTGTACATCCCAATAACTAATGCAATTAAAAGCATTTTAGCATTTTGGAAACGCTATTGAGTTTGTCAAAGAAAATGACTTATTCTCTTATTCTACACTGTCCTCCATGACAGGCCAGTACCTGTCATTTCTGACAAATGAAAAATATTCTTTGAAGCTCTCTACAAGAGGAAAAAAAGTCCCCAAATTATGAGAAACATTTCTTTATGCTCCACAAAAACAACCACCTCTTATTTTTTTCATTGATGTGAATTCATGTTACACAATGTTAATCATTTCAGAGTGAACAATTCAGTGTCACTTAGCACATTCACAAAGTTGTATAAATATCACGCCTGTCTAGTTCCAAGCCACTTTCATCCCTCCAAAAGGAAATAGAATGTCCATTGAACACCTGCTCCCTTCCGCCCCTGGCAACCACCAATCTGCTTTCTGTCTCCGTGGGTTTACCAATTCTGGACACTTCATATATTGAATCACAATACCTTCGATTGTAGATCTCCTGTCATCTCACAGAAGAGACCTGAGAGGTTAAGGGACCGTCCCAGGGCCAGGGAGCACCAACCACCAAGTCCCTGGGCCCACCGCCTTGCTATAGTGCTTCTGAAGCTCACTCTCTTCTTGGCTCCTGCCTTTGTCCGTTCAGGTTATAGAAACAAAATACCAGAGACTGGGTAGCTTATAAACAACAGGGATTTATTTATCAGGGTCTGGACTGAGACCAGGTGCAGGCATGTCAGGTGAGGCCCCTCTTCCAGGATCAGGCTCCCGTTGTCCTCATGTGGCAGAAGGGGCCACAGAGCTGTGTGGGGTCTTTTCTGGGTCAGTATCATTCAGGAGGGCTCCAGCCTCATACCCTAAGCACCTCCCAAGCCCTGCCTCCTGATACAACCACCTTAGGGGTTAGGAGTGAACAAATGAGTGTAGGGACACACAAATATTCAAACCGTAGCAATGCCTCTTCCCGGTCACCTGACCTCAGGTCATGCTCTAGCTAGATCGCAGATCTCACAGGTCCATTCCTGCCTCCTCCTTCAGCACCTAAACAACAGTTCACAGCTTTCAGCCTGACCCTACCTTCTGCTCCTTCCTACCTTGAGGTGTGCCCTCCAGCACGACTTAACTGCTTCTGGTGACAGAATATTCCAGCTCCCATCATTGCTTGGTGCCTTTGCACATGCTGTTTTTTTTTTTTTTTTTTTATGGGAATGCCCTCCTTGTTTTTCTCCTTGGCAAACCCCTATTTTCTCCTTGGCTTCCCTGGTGGCTCAGATGGTAAAGAATCTGCCTACGATCCAGGAGATGTGGGTTTGATCCTTGGGTCAGGAAGATCCCTTGGAGAAGGGAATGGCAACCCACTTCAGTATTTTTGCCTGAAAAATTCCCATGGAGAGAGGAGCCTGTGGGCTACAGTCCATGGGGTCACAGTCAGACACGGCTGAATGACTAACAACACAACAAAATGCCTGTCTCTGTACCCAAATCTCAGGTCCTCTGAGAAGGCTCCCTGATGCCCCCCACCCCTAAAATTAGGAGCTGGTTCCTGCGGGTCCTGGGGTGCCTGCTGGTCCTCTGCTGTCGCCTTTGCCGTCCCATCTGAGCATCACCAAGACTCAGCCCAGGTGCGTGCATGTGTGCTCAGACACGTCCAACTCTTTGCAACCCCAGGGACTGTAGCCGTCAGACTCCTCTGTTCATAGAGTTTTCCAGGCAAGAATACTGGAGTGGGTTGTGGTTTAGATCTTCCTGACCTGGCCCTTAGCCTGCAGTACCAGCCCCAAGGCAGCTGCACCCTCACCCCAGCCCCTCGGTCCAGCTCCCCGGACAGTGTTCCAGATACGCAGCAGGTCATGGGGCCCGAGGCCAGATGAGACAGCTCTGAAAGGCACGCTGTGCAGGGCTTTGAGCACCCTACCCACCCCAGAGAGTATGCTGGGCCCTAAAGTTTCACCAACAGACCACAGAGGCTTTATCTGCCCTGCGTAGCTTCCAGGAAAAATAGATATCACCATGGATCACATGTACTTCCTCCCTGATCTCCGCCTGTCTACCTTGAATCGCAGAGCTGAAGAACTTGGAAATACTTAGTTCAGTGCGTGTCCATTCCAGGTGAGAGACGGAAGTGCCAGAGCGCTAAGTGATTTGCTCAAAGCCACTCCAATGGTAGGTGGGGGCTGGGCTGGTACACAGATTCTTTCAGAGCCAGTTCTGTGCTTGCTCTGTGGTTACCCTAGAGACTGAGAAAATCCAGGGTTTTCTATTTTTTCTCTTAGCTTCTGCGATAACAAGAGCTTTGTAGCAAATACACTTTCTTGATGTTGACTATCCCGCTAATTGATGCTCTGTGCGATTCAGCAGTTTAGCTGGGCTGCTGCCTGCACGCGCTGGAGACCAGAAGGGATCTGGGTTGTGTAGAAGCTGATGAGACTAGCAACAGTGACCCAGGGCGCTCTACTGTTCAAAAACCCTGGCTTTCAGGGTTGGGGTGCCAACCTGAGAGTACTCTGGAGCCAGCTGGGTGCCGATAGGCATGGAGCTCTGGGAGGGAGCTGGGATGCCTCTGGGGTGGGCCAAGGAAGCAAACAGAATACAGAGTCTGCTATCTGAAGAAGGACAGGAGTCAGGGCAGAGATCTGGTGTAAAGGGCTCTGTTACAGGTTGAATTGTCCCTCAAGAAGGTGTTGAAGTTATAAGCCTGTGAATGGAGCCTTATTTGGTAATAGAGTCTTTTTTTTTGGCTGCTTCTTTTTTTCCAGTTTTATTGAGATATAACTGACATATAACATTATGTAAATTTAAGGTGTACAGCAAACATAGACAGTATATTAAAAAGCAGAGACATCACTTTGCCAACAAAGGTCCGTATAGTCAAAGCTATGGTTTTTCCAGTGGTCATGTACGGATGTGAGAGTTGGACCATAAAGAAGACTGAGCGCCAAAGAATTGATGCTTTTGAACTGTAATGTTGGAGAAGACTCTTGAGAGTCCCTTGGACTGCAAGGAGATCCAACCAGTTCATCCTAGAGGAAATCAGTCCTGAATATTCATTGGAAGGACTGATGTTGAAGCAGAAGTTTCAATACTTTGGCCACCTGATGTGAAGAGCTGATTCATTGGAAGAGACCCTGATGCTGGGAAAGACTGAAGGCAGGAGAAGGGGATGACAGAGGGTGAGATGGCTGGATGGCATCACTGACTCAGTGGACATGAGTATAAGCAAGCTCCAGGAGTTGGTGATGGACAGGGAGGTCTGGTGTGCCGCAGTCCATGGGGCTGCAGAGAGTTGGACACAACTGAGCCACTGAACATCGGACAGCAACAAGGAGCACAACATGTTGATCTGATACGCTTCTATATTTCAAACCAAGGTAATAAGGTATTTTCGACCCTTATTTGGACAATTATTTCGAAATAGAATCACTGAATGGATAACCAAGTTGTGGTCATTAGAGGACACCCAATATGACTGGTGTCCTTATAAAAAGGGGAAATCTGGATGTGGAGACAGACCCACTCCCATGGAGAATACCAGCTGAAATAAAGGTAGACGTTGGGATGGCACAGGAAATGCCCAAGAGATGCCAAAGAGTGTCAGCAAACCACCCCCAGCCAGGAGAGCATCGTGGAACAGAGCCTCCCTCAGAATCCGCAGACAGAGCCGCCTTCCTGACACCTCGATCACAGACTACTAGCCTCGAGAACTGAGGCCACAGACCTCTGTGGTTTAAGTCACCCAGACTGTGGTACAGCTGACCCTTGAACAACACAGGTTTGAACTAGGTGGGACCCGTTATACGTGGATTTGTCTGAAGAGCAAATATAGTATGAAACGATCACAGTTGGGTGATCCTTGGATACAAAATGGCATGTACAGGAGGCTGACTATAGGATTTTGGATCCTGGAACCAATCTCCTCTGGGAACTGAAGCTCGACTATATTTGTTACATCAACACTAACAACTTAGTACAGGCTCCAACTGCAAGTGGACAAGAGGGAGCAGATTAGAGTGGGGGCTGGACGCTGCTTGAGAAATACCTAGAGTCCTAGAGAAGCCCTTGGCGGTTCACACATAAAGAACATTGCAAGGGAAGGGGGTGGAGGGATAAATTGGGAGATTGGGATTGACCCGTACACACATCTATATATAAAATAAATAACTAATAAGGACCTACTGTGTAGCACAGGGAACACTCCGAAATATTCTGTATTGACCAATATGGGAAAATAACCTAAAAAAGAGTGGCTGTAGGTATATGCAGAACTGATTCACTTCACTGTACTGCAGAAACTAACACAATATTGTAAGTCAAATATTCTCCAATTAAAAAAAAAAATCAGTGGGCAAGCTCATGATTCTAGACAAGTCCTCCTGCTGCTTCCAGACCTGGTCAGGGAGAGTCCCAGACCCTTTGAAAACCTGGATCTCTTCACCATCTCTGCCCGAAGGGGCCTTGAGTATCTCTGAAAATCAGAGATGTCTCCGCTTTGTTAGATTCAGAATCAATTCAAATTGCTGTCAGCTTCTCTTCCAGCTGTCAACTCCAGCCAGAGCATCATATATTTCCCATCAATAATTCAATTATATCAGCAATGGAGGCTCCAGGGTGTCCCCGAGGAGCCAGTGAGCACCATTCATTATTAAGATCCAGCCCGGATGCCTTCTCCCTGACTCCTTCTCCCTTCCTCTCTCAGCCGTTCCCTTTCATCTTCTTTTTCTGCTCCTTTCTCTGAGGCTGCTCTGCATCATCTGGTGTGGATACCTTTCAGATTTTGAACAGTTTACCATGTCTATATGTGGTCACGCAACACAAACAGGGATGCAAAAATCTAAGAGGAAAGATGTAGTTAAGAATTCTTCCAATTCTTCATCCAGCTTTAAAAAGGTTTTTGATTGAGTGTAGGAACATTTATCGGAGAAGGCAATGGCACCCCACTCCAGTACTCTTGTCTGGGAAATCCCATGGACGGGGAGCCTTGTAGGCTACAGTCCATGGGGTCGCTAAGAGTCAGACACTATTGAGGGACTTCACTTTCACTTTTCACTTTCATGCATTGGAGAAGGAAATGGCAACCCACTCCAGTGTTCTTGCCTGGAGAATCCCAGGGACAGAGGAACCTGGTGGGGTCACACAGAGTCGGACACGACTGACGCAACTTAGCAGCAACAGCAGCAGCAGGAACATTTATAAGTATTTGCTCATTTGTTGCTCTTCCCCTCACCCAAGATCCTGGTGAATTGTTCAAACAGGGCATCTTGGCAGGGAAGCTGGGGAAAAGGACCACGGGTTTCCTTCTGATGTCTCCTTCGCACCCACTGATTGCCTGGGAGCCACTGGTTTGGGGAGTGGTGGAGGAGAAGAGCAAGTCAGGTGAGTGGGCTGTGTAGCAGCCAGGGGAGAGAGGCAGAGTCAGGAGAAGGGGACCAGCTGAGGGCCAGCTGTTTCCCGCCTGGCTCCTTGAGCAGGACAGAGCCTTTGTTAGGGGGTGAGGACAAGCAGTGAAGTGACTGGCTTCATCAGAGACGGTGAGGTTCTGGGATCATCTCACACCAGAGATTAGTGGCTGAGACAAGCCCCGGGACAGTGTCGGTGACAAGGCCAGTCAGCAGTGGCAATGGCGAGACAGCGCTCAGTGTCAATGAGCAAAAATGAGTGGGATTTGGAACCCAAGAGGAGTAACACCGCACAGTCCCTGGCGGCTGCTGCCAGCAGACAGTCTGGCTTGAGGGCACACGTGGACTCCTGTGGAGAAGGCAAGCAGCCCACTCCAGTATCCTTGCCTGGAGAATCCTTGTGGACAGAAGAACCTGGGAGGCTACAGTCCATGGCGCTGCAAAGAGTTGGACACAACTAAGTGACTAACACACACTCACACACACCTGGGCTCCTAGAAGTAACCAGGAGAGTGAAGCAGAGTGAGGGTCAGGGCAAGGCCTGTGGGCTTTCAATCAGGCAGCTGGTGGCTCAGGGCCTCTGCATTTTGGAGATGGATGTTAATCTGACCTCTTTGGAATTCACAGTCTGTGAAAGCCTGCAACATGCAACTTAGAGCCTAAATATAGGGTGATTAAAAAAAATTGTTGGTCACTTTCAAATATCTATTATTCAGTGTCTGAGTGATCTGAGACTAGGAAACAAAATGACCCAAACTTTAATGGCTTAAAGCAACCATGTTTATTTTGCTCATGATTTTGCAGGTCAGGAATTTGAGGGAGGGTTCACTATCTCTGTTCTACACAGTGTTGTCTGGACAGCTGGAGGACCCAGGCCTGAGAGAGCTTTTCACTCTTGTGTCCAGCCCATTCTGTACCCCTTGGTCTCTCTCTCCCCATGTAATGTCTCGTCTTCCAGGTCCTGTGCACACAGCTTGACCTTACAGCATGGGTGTCTCAGGGCAGCAGCATTTCTTACAGGGAGACTGTTTCCAAGAGGCAGAATGTAGAGCATGCCAAGCCCATTAAAGGCCACAAGAAGAACTGGCACCAAGTCATTTCTACTGTGTGGCCTTGATCAAAACAGGCACGGAGTCTTTCCAGGCAAAAGGAGAGGAGAAGTAGACTCCACCACATGATCAAGTACAGCGAGTTCTCATCTAAGAAGAGCATGTGGAATAATCTGGCCATCTTTGGAAAAGTCAGCATCCCACAATAACTATGTTATGTGTGAACATATAATCAAAATTAATTTGAGAAAAATCATGGTTATCTCTGTAATCAATATGCACACTGTGTGTCACATGGTATGCATCAATTCAACAGTCTTATTCACCCCAGACACCTTGGAGCACGTCACCATCAGTGGTGGAAGGGACAGACAGGATGCATTCTTTCATTTCCTAGAGGCCATGAGGATGAGGGTCACAACTATGATGTTCCTGATTGTCACCACTAGGGGCAAGGGAGCTCTCTGGGTTCTCTTTCAGTTCAGTCACTCAGTCGTGTCCAACTGTTTGAGACCCCATGAATTGCAGCACGCCAGGCCTCCCTGTCCATCACCAACTCCCAGAGTTCACTCAGACTCATGGCCATCGAGTCGGTGATGCCATCCAGCCATCTCATCCTCTGTCGTCCCCTTCTCCTCCTGTCCTCAATCCCTCTCAGCATCAGGGTCTTTTCCAATGAGTCAACTCTTCACATGAGGTGGCCAAAGGATTGGAGTTTCAACTAACTTCAGCATCAGTCCTTTCAATGAATACCCAGGACATATCTCCTTTAGGATGGACTGGTTGGATCTCCTTGCAGTCCAAGGAACTCTCAAGAGTCTTGCCCAACACCACAGTTCAAAAGCATCAATTCTTCGGCGCTCAGCTATCCAACTCTCACATCCATACATGACGCCTGGAAAAACCATAGCCTTGACTAGACAGACCTTTGCTGGCAAAGTAATATCTCTGCTTTTCAATATACTATCTAAGTTGGTCATAACTTTCCTTCCAAGGAGTAAGCATCTTTTAATTTTATGGCTGCAATCATCATCTGCAGTGATTTTGGAGCCCCCCAAAAATAAAGTCTGACACTGTTTCCACTGTTTCCCCACCTATTTCCCATGAAGTGATGGGACCAGATGGCATGATCTTCGTTTTCTGAATGCTGAGCTTTAAGCCAACTTTTTCACTCTCCTCTTTCACTTTCATCAAGAGGGTTTTTAGTTCCTCTTCACTTACTCTTTACTAGGCCACTACTCTCATTTGTGAGGGCTCCACCCTTACTACATAATGACCTCCCAAGGCTCTACCTCCTAATACCATCACCTTGGGGGCTAGGACTTCAACATATGAATTTTGAGAGCACACAAACATTCAGACCATAACACCTATTCATTCTTAAAGAGTGAAGACCCATAAGTCAAAATTTGGGGGAGTGCAAAAATTTTGTCTGTGTGAAATGAGTAAACATAATGACTTCAGAAAACTCATGAAGTCTATCAAAGACTCCCACCCCTTCCAACTGCAACCCCCAAAGCAAAACAATAACCCCCCCAAAAACACTGTTCTCTAATGGGTAACGCTAATAGTCACTCATACAAAGCTCTTTCCTCGTGTTTAGGGTCTTAGCACTGGCTGTCACCTGACTTTGATTTTCCCTAGGAAGGATGTCAGTTGGGAGGAAGGCAGAGTCCCATCACATGAAGCTCTTAGGGTCCTGGAGAGGTTGTTTTCTACTCATGCTCCCCTTGGAGAGACTTTAAACTACTCATTATTTTCCAGGCCTGCATGACCTAATGGGGAGATAGCTGTGTACAATTTTAAAATGTCTTCAGTGTTCTCAGGAAAGGCTACTTAATAATTAGCCAACTACTTATTTTACCTTTAATCTCTGTAATTACCTTTTTATACCAGAGGCAGGAGGAGGGCTGGTAGCTAAACAAGCCCAACAGGTGGAAGAATATTAGGATGAGAAGAAAAAATTAGCCTGTCAAAATGAGGCAGAGAGACAGGGTCAACACAGGGAGCTAAAAGCTGCCCCAGTCCACAGAGGGAGGGGCCAGATGGAACCATCGGGGAACAGAAATGTTAAGAAGGAATCTGACCCTTTTAGCAAAAAGTTCTCCAGAAAATGTATACTTTCCTATCTTAGTATGTGAACAGTACTGAAAATAATGGAATCACTAATGGTTGACTCATCCTTAGAAAACCTACACCAGCCTGCAATTATACTCTCATTTGTGAACTCATTGGAATAACGGTTTCCACCTCCACTGGTCTGAATACTGCATGAGACAAAATCTGGGTTAGGTTTGCTCACCATGGTAACCGCAGAGGTTAGCAAGATGCTCGGCACATGAAGCTCTTAGAATAGCGCCTGGTAAGTACCAGTGAGTATAAAAGTGTTGGCTATCATGATCATTATTGCTCATATAAGCTAGAAAATGGTTTTGGATAAATCTCTGATCTGAGTTTGCAATGCTTTGCTCTTTTTAAAAGAATTTAGCCTAAACTAACCAATAGTTTCTGAAAGTCATGCTGGTTTTTTTAAACTTTTTATTTTGTACTGGGGTATAGCTGATTAACAATGTTGTGATAGTTTCAGGTGAACAGCAAAGGGACTCAGCCACAAATACACATGCATCCCTTCTCCCCCAAACTCCCCTTCCATCCAAGCTGCCACTAACATTGAGCAGAGTTCCATGTGCTATACACTACATATTTATCCATTTTAAATATAGCAATGTCCATCCCAGACTCCCTAATTATCCCTTCCCCTATCCTTCCCCCTCTCCCTGGCAATCATAAACTTGTTCTCTAAGTCTGTGAGTCTCTTTCTGTTTTGTAAGTTCATTTGTATCCTTTCTTTTTAGATTCCACATATAAAGGATGTCATATAATATTTCTCCTTCTCTGTGAAAGTCTTGAGGCTTTAAATGCAGTGAAATTATGACACATAATTGCTGGCAGTTTCAAGCTTATCCTCACTCTTCCTACATCTGTGACCAACTCTTTTTTCTGACGTTGACCCTGCCTGCTGACCAATAGCATCTGCAGGCTCAACCCAGACACAGAGGTAACAGCCTCCCGTGGACTTCTCAACCAGCCATGTGTGGGTCCTCCAACCACATACTTGGCTCCCCAAGTTCCCTGAAAGCATTGACTTGTCTGCCCATGCCAGATCAGCTTTGGGTAGGTAGCTGGTCTCCAGACCTGACCCCCAGTTAGCCACTGAGAACCCTGTGAAGTCTGGCTGGCCCTGTGGCTCTCTTAAATCAACAGAGACCACAGTGGAAGTGACAAATGATCTCTTCTGGCCCTAGGATTCCACAGGGCCTTTTCACTTTGGCACTTGTAGGACTCCCCCCAGTCACCATGTAAGAAGTCCTGCAGGACAGATCACATGGGACAGCCTGGAGAGGGAGAAACCCTGAGGCTATATGAGGGGAAGGGCCCCCCATCTCAGCATCCCTCTAGTCCAGCCTCCTGGTCACCCTCACCGAAGCCCAGGATGAGAGGGAGACGTGAGTGGCACCATCTTGGATATTCCTGCCCCAGCCAGCATCTGACTCTAGAGGCTAGAGATCCTGAGTAAGACCAGAAAAAAACTGACCAGCTGAGCCCCGCAATCCACAGAAACAGGAAGAACAAGAAAATCATTGTTATAAAACTCTTTTTATTTTGACCTACAGATAAGATATGAAAACAGTATCCAAAAATCCCATATACCATTCACCCAAATTGCTCAAATGTTAACATTCCATCTCCCTGCCCTCCAACACTCTCAACTGTTTGAAAGTAAAACACGGTAACTCCGTGTGCTTGTGCTTCGTTGCTCAGTCACGTCTGACTCTTTGCAACTGCATGGACTGTAGCCCACCAGGCCCCTTCACCCACGGGGATTCCCCAGGCAAGAATACTGGAGTGGGTTGCCATTTCCTTCTCCATGGTAACTCCTTATCCTTGTGTAATTCACTATATATCTCTCTGAAAACAAGAAAATTCCTCTTTCATAAACAAGTTTAATTATTAAAACTTGGTGTTTTATAATGCGATCATGTAATCTACAGACCTTGCTCAAATTTTGCCAATCATACAAAAAAATGTCATTTACAGTAAAAGAAAATCCTGGGTCACATATTGTATTCATTTGTCATATTTCTATTATCTCCTTTAACTTGATCCGGTTTCTCTGGCTTTCTTTGCCTTCCATGGTACTGACACTTTTGAAGAGTACTGACCAGTTAGCCTCCAGGCTGTCCTTCAATATGGGTTTCTGCTATTTCCTCATGATTAGATTTAGCTCATACATTTTTGACGGGAAATACTCTGGAAGAGAAGTTGTCTCTTTTTCAGCGCTTCAGTCAGAAGATATTCATTGTTGATTTGCCTCATTACCAGCGACATTGAATTTGAACTTGGTTGTGATGGTTTCTGACAATTTTCTCAAAGTTACAGTTTTTTTCTTTGTTATTAACAGGTGTCTTACGTAGAGATTCTTCGAGACCATGTGAATATCCTATTTCTCATGACACTTTAATCCACTAGCTTTAGTATCCATTCATGAGTCAACTGATGAATCAGTTATTACCATTGTGATTGCCAAATGATGATTTTCTATCTTCATCACTTCATCTCCATTTGATGTATTACATTGTAAGAGAGCTCTTCTCTCCCATTTATTTATTTTTATCAGTTTTTACCGTTTTATTTGTATTTGGTTTATTGGGTTATAATTTGCTCCTGTCACGATTTATTCCAATGCTTAAGTTGTCCAAGATTTGGCCTTTAGGGGGCTCTTCGACTGGTTCTATATCCTTTCAAATTTTCCATAAGTCTTTGAGTACATTTACACTATTTTGGCATAAGATGTTCCATGCTCACTTTGTCCGATCCCTGCTCCAGCCTTGAAATCAACTGTTTTCCTACGGAGCCCTCTTGCTTTTTATTGGGAAAGATTTAGAAACTAAGATCTGGGTGCCAGGCATGCTTGCTGCTACTGAAGTGTCACTGATTTTTGTCCTTCTTGGTGGAAAGAAGTAAGAAATATATAAATATATATGTGTGTATATGTGTGTGAAAGTGAAAGTTGCTCAGTTGTGTCTGACTCTTTGTGACTCTGTGGACTGCAGCCTTCCAGGTTTCTCTGTCCATGGGATTCTCCAGGCAAGAATATTGGAAAGGGTAGCAATTCCCTTCTCCAAGGGATCTTCCTGACCCAGGGATTGAACCCAGGTCTCCTGCTTTGCAGGCAGATTCTTTACCATCTGAGCCACTAAGGAAGCCCATAAATGCATATACATATGCACACACACACACTATATATATATATATATATCTTCACATTTTATATATCTATATTATATTTAAAAAGTATTCCCTGGTGGCTCAGAGGTTAAAGCATCTGCCTCCAATATGGGAGACCTGGGTTCGATCCCTGGGTTGGGAAGATCCCCTGGAGAAGGAAATGGCAACCCACTCCAGTATTCTTGCCTGGAGAATCCCATGGACAGAGGAGCCTGGTAGGCTACAGTCCACAGGGTCACAAAGAGTCAGACACGACTGAGTGACTTTACCTTACCTATTATATTAAAAACCATTAGAAACCATGAGCTCATGCTGATACCTCTCATCCTTGCATTTTCTATATTTATAATTTCATTTTCCAGCAATGAAAATCCTGGATCCTATTATCTGTGACACACTGACTTATCTCCATAACCCTAGAATATATAAGGAGTCATTTCAAAATTGTTAAACCACACCTCCTCCCAACTTTGCTTGGGAACCCCTCCCAATCCTCTGTTAGTCCTCCCAGGCTCTCAGCTGTGGGTCCTTGACAATTATTTTGATCCCCAGTTGGGGAACTAAGATCCCATATGATGTGATGCATGGCCCAAAAAATAGAAATAAAAAAATAAAATGTGTTGAAGAACGATGCTGGCCTTGCTGCCAGCCCCGCAGGTGGGACATCAGTGACTTCTCAAATTAAGGAGTTTGAAGAAAACTTATTGCTGACTTGCTCGGGTGCGCGGAGCACTGTGACCACCACAGCAACAGCCGCACCGGGTGGTGAGTGGGCTTCAGAAGGATTGATCACAGACTGGGTAACCATTCCTCAGCATTTCAGACATTATTTAGGGAAGGAGGTGCTTATAATAAGAACAGAGTTTCCATCATAATCAGGATGAGGGCTGAGTCATTTTAGTTGAATTTTCAAAGAGATGCAACCTTATGCGGTACTCCAGACTGGCTAGGCAGGGCATAACTCCTTATATAATGCCTTGTCAGGTGAGAAATGGGGCCTGCCCATCCAAATTGGTCTCCACAGCTAATTTCACAAGTGTCTCAAGGGCAGAGCATGATAAGTGGGCATAATGAATTTCAATATTACAGAGAGATTTCCAGGGAGTTACATTACAAATTAATAAGCTGAGACTGAATTTGGAGGGAATGATTATTAAGTGCCTGCCTGGTCTGTCTTCTGTGGCAGAGCTTTTTAACCTGAGGTTCAGGGGTGCATTTCAGGGGATCCATGTTCCCCCAGATTTATGATATTTTTATTTAGAGTTGTGCTTGTGCATTTCAAAACTATTTTATCTACTTTGGGCTGCCTCAGGTCTTCGCTGGGGCACGTGGGCTCTTCACTGTGGCTCGAGGGTTCAGTGGTTGTGGCATGGGGGTTTAGTTGCCCTGCGACACGCGGGATCCTAGTTCCCCGACCAGGGATCGAACCCATGTCCCCTTCATTGGAAGGTGGATTCTTAACCACTGGACCACCAAGGAAGTCCCTTTTTAAAAAAAGAATATTTATTTTTATATAGGGTTGTGCTTGTGCATTTTTATGAGGAAAGAGTCTACAGTTTTCTTTAGATTCTCAGGGAGGCCCTTGACCCTCAAAGATTCTTGATTTCTTTCCACATCTCTGAGCCTGGGCTTCCCGAGACAAGCCCTGCAGGAGCCCTCCAGCTGAAGGACGCCCTCCCATGGTGTGTTCAGATTTTAACATCCTCCCCCCTCCTCTACCCCAAATTGTGACAGGAAGCAGGACACTACCTGGCTGGAAAGTGCCGTAACTATCTGCTCCCTCAGTAGAAGTCTCTTCCTCCTCACAAGGGGATATTTGAATGCAAGCGGGGGTGTATGAGGAGCTAAATGCCCTAACTTATCTCAAAGAGGAAATTCGCCCCCAAAGAAATTATTTCCAACATTCCTCACACTCAGTTGAATCAATGCTCAGCTAAACAGTGAGATGTCCTTTGGAAGAACAATGAAAAATAAGTTTGAATTATGCAGTATTTGTGACCTGATGAGCCTGTGAGCCCCAGGGCAGACTTTCTGGGAGCCAGTCTTGGCTCTACTGCATCCTAGCCGTACAGTCTTGGAAGATTACTTTACCTCCCTGGGCCTCAGTTTCCTTATCTGTAAAATGGGGGTGATAATAATGGCACTGATTTTGTAGGGTTGTTTGTGAAGGTTTAATGAGTTTATAGTTTCTAAATCCTCAGAACAGTATTCAACATGCAATAAAGAGCCCATAGATGGCTATTGTTCTTATCTTCACCATCAGTTTGAGCATTGATGCCTCCCGACGTTCTCAATAGTCAAGTTTATCAGCTAGAGTCAGTTGATCGCTTGTGTAGACCCACATTTTGCATCTATTTTGCTTTCAATTTCTGTGTTAGAGTTTCATTAAATGGTCCGTAGGTTTGATGAATCATTTCAGGAAGCATTTATGGCAGGGAGTGGATGGGCTTGCTTCTTTGAGAAACCCAGCTTCAGTCCTGAAACTGTGGATATAGCATTTCTGTGTGTGTCTGCTCAGTTATGTCAGATCTTTGTGGCCCTGCGAACTGTAGCCTACCAGGCTCCTCTGTCCATGGAATGTTCCAGACAAGAAATACTGTAGTGGGTTGCCATTTCCTTCTCCAGGAGATCATCCTAACCCAGGGATTGAAACTTTGTCTCTTGTGTCTCCTGCATTGACAGAGGGATTCTTTACCACTTGCACCACCTGGGCAGCTCTACAGCATTTCTGCCTGCATGCAAAAATCCAGATCACATGATGGCGAAAAACAGTAATGATCCCAGGGACCACTTACTGAGGGCCTTCTATTTTGTAAGAACTCTACAGATATTATTACACTTATTTTTCATCATAATTCTATAAGATCCGCCTGATATACCATTTCACAGATGACAAAATTGAGACTCAGAAAGGTTGAATGCTTTTCTCAAGGTCACACAGCTGATGGATACACACATGGACTGACTTCAAAGCCCACACTCTCCCTTCTAGATTTGGCTTCCTCCTGTTTTCACAATTACCAATCAACGAGATGAGAATCATTTCACGATGCCTCCCAATGCTCTTTTATTAGCAGTGCAGCTTGTTTCAAGGGGGTCTGTCTGGGAAAAGGTCCAGCAGATGTGACCCACTGATTTCTTCGTCCAGGTACCTCTCAAATTCAGTGTGTGTAAGGCTAGCGTTACTTCCCCACACTCCTTGTTCTATGCCTGTCCTTCCCAATTCCTCCACCTTCTGTAGCCTTGGCCCTACTGGCTAGCTCACTCTCCTCCTTATCCCACTGGCAGGAAAGCAAGGAACCTCTCAGCTCCTTCGCCCCCAGCCTCCACTTCTGATCAGTCACCAAAGCCTATTGCTTCAATCCTTAAAATGCTTCTTCAGTCTCATCACTTTTTCTTAATTTGGGCCTTGTCATTTTGTGGCCTGATTATTTCAACACTTTCCCAAGCCCTGAGTTTCTCCCCCTTATGATCTATTTCCATGTAGTCTACAACATTTCTAAAGCCAAACGTGATCTTTTTCATTCCTCTCAGTCTCTCCAGTTGCCCACAGGATAAAGTCCAAACCCCTTATTGTGGCTTCCAGGGCCACAGGTGAGAATTTCTGGGGTATCCACCCACTCCATGAGTCACAGGTCCCCTTTCTCTGGGAATCATTCCTTCTCCCATCCAGGGCTGGGCTACCAGGCACCATATTCACAAAACGTGACCTTGGCCTTTAGCAATAGTTGATTGAACTAGGGGCGATCCCATGATGGGAGCTGTACCAACCAGAAATGTCACATCAAGAACTGGCACTGGGACCACAGAGTTGTTTTCTCTGGGTGTCTGCATCTGTTCCATGCAAACTCTAGTGCTATGAACAGGACAGTGGTCACAGAGATTGGATTGACCAGAATTCTTATCTGAAAAGAGAAAGAAGGAAACATTTCTGTCTGCAGAGAGAAGAGTTAAAAAGTGAAGCATGAATACTGCGTGGGTTCACCATGAACACTGCGTGGGTTCACCATGACCTACCTCCAAGATTCAGTCTTCTTGACTCCGTGATGTGGTCTTGTCTTTGGGTTCTGAGAAATCTCCTATTTCTTAAGCAATTCCATCTTTTCAACCTTAGTCAGCTTCAGTGGGTTTTACATAGCATCCATACAGGTATGCTAAGTCACTTCACTCGTGTCTGACTCTTAGCGACCCTATGGAGTATAGCCTGCCAGGCTCCTCATGGGGAATCTCCAGGCAAGAATACTGGAGTGGGGTTGCCATGCCCTCCTCCAGGGATCTTCCCAACCCAGGAATCGAACCTGTGTCTTCTGTGGCTCTTACATTACAGGTGGATTCTTTACTGCTGAGCCACTGGGAAAGCCCACATACCATCAAAGCCCAGGCTAATTTGACCCCTACTTTTCTTCCTTGGTCTTCCCTGGTGGCTCAGAGGTTAAAAGCATCTGCCTGCAATGCGGGAGACCTGGGTTTGATCCCTGGGTCAGGAAGATCCCCTGGAGGAGAAAGAAATGGCAACCCACTCCAGTATTCTGGCCTAGAGAATCCCATGGACGGAGGAGCCTGGTGGGTTACAGTCCACGGGGTCACAAAGAGTTGGACACGACTGAGCGACTTCACTTTCACTTTTCTTCCTTACATTTCCTACTAACTCTTCCACCTTTCCTCTGTTCTTCCTGTGCACTCATCTTTCATGTCAGCCATGAAACCATCCTTACCATCTTCCCTACCATCTCCTCCACTCATCACTATAGGCCTTCAGTTCAGTTCCGTTCAGTCGCTTAGTCGTGTCCGACTATTTGCGACCCCATGAATCACAGCACGCCACGCCTCCCTGTCCATCACAACTCCCAGAGTTCACTCACACTCACATCCATTGAGTCAGTGATGCCATCCAGCCATCTCATCCTCGGTCGTCCCCTTCTCCTTCTGCCCCCAATCCCTCCCAGCATCAGAGTCTTTTCCAATGAGTCAACTCTTCGCATGAGGTGGCCAAAGTACTAGAGTTTCAGCTTTAGCATCATTCCTTCCAAAGAAATCCCAGGGCTGATCCCCTTCAGAATGGACTGGCTGGAGCTCCTTGCAGTACAAGGGACTCTCCAGAGTCTTCTCCAACACCACAGTTCAAAAGCATCAATTCTTCGGCACTCAGCTTTCTTCATAGTCCAACTCTCACATCCATACAGGACCACTGGAAAAACCATAGCCTTGACTAGACAGACCTTTGTGGACAAAGTAATGTCTCTGCTTTTCAATATGCTTTCTAGGTTGGTCATAACTTTTCTTCCAAGGAGTAAGCGTCTTTTAATTTCATGGCTGCAATCACCATCTGCAGTGATTTTGGAGCCCCCCAAAAATAAAGTCTGACACTGTTTCCACTGTTTCCTCATCTATTTCCCATGAAGTGATGAGACTAGATGCCATGATCTTAGTTTTCTGAATGTTGAGCTTCAAGCCAACTTTTTCACTCTCCTCTTTCACTTTCATCAAGAGACTTTTTAGTTCCTCTTCACTTTCTGCCATAAGGGTGGTGTCATCTGCATATCTGAGGTTATTGATATTTCTCCCAGTAATCTTGATTCCAGCTTGTGCTTCTTCCAGCCCAGTGTTTCTCATGATGTACTCTGCATAGAAGTTAAATAAGCAGGGTGACAATATACAGCCTTCACGTATTCCTTTTCCTATTTGGAACCAAACTGTTATTTCGTGTCCAGTCCTAACTGTTGCTTCCTGACCTGCATATAGGTTTCTCAAGAGGCAGGTCAGGTAGTCTGGGATTCCCATCTCTTGAAGAATTTCCCACGGTTTATTATGATCCACACAGTCAAAGGCTTTGGCATAGTCAATAAAGCAGAAATAGATGCTTTTCTGGAACTCTCTTGCTTCTTCCATGATCCAGTGGATATTGGCAATTTGATCTCTGGTTCCTTTGCCTTTTCTAAAACCAGCTTGAACATCTGGAAGTTCACGGTTCACGTATTGCTGAAGCCTGGCTTGGAGAATTTTGAGCATTACTTTACTAGCATGTGAGATGAGTGCGATTGTGCAGTAGTTTGAGCATTCTTTGGCATTGCCTTTCTTTGGGATTGGAACGAAAACTGTCCTTTTCCAGTCCTGTGGCCACTGCTGAGTTTTCCAAATTTGCTGGCATATTGGTCATTCTGTTCTTTCTGCCTGGAATCCTTTTCCCTCCCTTGTGGTTCAGTGAGACTCTATCCCATTAAGGCACTATTCATGTACCGCTTCCCTTCTGAAGCTTTACATTAGTCCTTCCTTTGTAGCCTCAGAACTTCCTTTCTGTACTGTTGTAGAACTTACCCTCTTGACTCTGTGTTTGTTTATGTGCCATCTCAATAGATACTGAAGAGGCATTTGACAAAATTCACTAACCTTTCATGAAAAAAAGTCTCAGCAAACTAGGACTATGAGGAAATTGCCTAAAAATAATAAAGAAAATATAGCATTGCCAAAGATTTGATGCTTTTGAACTGTGGTGTTGGAGAAGACTCTTGAGAGTCCCTTGGACTGCAAGGAGATCCAACCAGTCCATCCTAAAGATCAGTCCTGTGTGTTCATTGGAAGGACTGATATTGAAGCTGAAACTCCAAAACTTTGGCCACCTGATGCGAAGAGCTGACTCATTTGAAAAGACCCCGATCCTGGGAAGGATTGAAGGCAGGAGGAGAAGGGGACAACAGAGGATGAGATGGGTGGATGGCATCACTGACTCAATGGACATGGGTTTGGGTGAACTCCAGGAGTTGGTGATAGACAGGGAGGCCTGGCATGCTGCAGTTCATGGGGTCTCAAAGAGTTGGACACGACTGAGTGACTGAACTGAACTGATAGAATTTGCATTTCTAACAAGTTACCAGGTGATGCTAACACTGTTGGTCCAGGGACTACACTTTGGCCACTGATTCAGAGCCATGGTTTTCAACCTAGGTTGTGCATTAGAACTTTTTAAACACCCAATTCCTGAGTTGCACCCTGTAGAAATAAATGAAAAAGACCCCAAACAAATAAAAAACTATTTATTCACAGTTTTCTCTAGAAAGAGAAACAGCCACCATCACCAGCATTTGGTAGACTCAGAGGCAGGCAGAAGAGTAGGAAAGCTTTAGGGTGGAAAAAAGGAAGGCTCCAGGGGTGCCCTGACTGTGGTTGCTGGCATGGGGAAACTGAAGTGGGAGAACGAGAAGAAGGGTTTCCTATATAGTTGGTTAGGGGTGCATATTTGACTTTTCTTGGTTCTTCCTAAGTTGGAAGCAGGAGCCAAAATTAGGGAAGCAGGCAGATGTAGATTAAGTACTGTGTGTTTGGTTCCAGTTGCTAAAGAGGTTGTAGTTTGGTTTCCTGGGCTGGTTGCTGCAGACGGTGGGTCAGAGTTCTGTTGTCATATGTGGTTTGGCTATTGTCAGTTTGTATATTCAAGTCTCCCAATCCAGACCAAGTAAGTCAGAGTTGGCGGATCCAGGGGTTTGGGCTTAAATATTTTAAAAATAAACTCTCCAAATGATTCCCATGAGAGCCAAGGTGGAGAACCTCATTTTGAGACAGCCTGAGTTCTCTTCTGGGGGAGGTGGAGAGCCAGGAGGTACAAGGGAAGGGTTCTTCCTCTGCTCTCTGCCCCCAGGAACAAATGGCCTGGGTGAGGTGACCCGCTCTCCATTAAGCTGGTTAGCAATCAGCTATCAGCTTATATCTCGAGGCACCTTTAGAGTAGGGGTCCCAACCTCAGTGCAGAAACTTACCGAAAATATGACAGTGGGCAGGATTTCCTTTGTTTTAGCATCTCTTATAGATCGGCTTTTATTGAAATTAGCGTAAAAATCCAAATTCACCAGGACTACAAAGCGTTAGTTGCTCAGTCATGTCCAACTCTGTGAGCCCATGGACTGTAGCCCACCAGGCTCCTCCATCCATGGAATTCTCCAGGCAAGAGTACTGGAGTGGGTAGCCATTTCCTTCTCCAGTGGATCTTCTTGACCCAGGGATCAAAGGGGGGTCTCCCACCATGCAGACAGATTCTCTACCATCTGAGCCACCAGGGGAGCTACAGGACCTACAAAGTCCCTGCCAATTCTCTGGTCCAGCTTCTGTCCCTGTCCCTCCCAGCCTCCCCACTCCCTCTTTACCATCCCCAGCTCAGCCTGGTCCTAAGGCAAGGCCTGTGGTCTTCTCCATCCACTGTGCTCTCCCCTCAGATCTTCCCTTGATTTGCACATCATTCAGGATTTAGAAGAAGCTCACATCTCGGGGACGCCTTCCCAAGCCTCCTGGCTGGGGCACTTCTCTCCTCTTCCAGTCCCTTTTTTGTCCTATTGGTCGATTTTATTTTCCTTATAGAATTTACTTATCCAAAATTAATCAGTTTATATATTTATTGGCCCTCTCCCCCAGCAGCAGTATAAGCTTCCTGAAGGTAGAGATTTTTGTCTGTTAGCAAGACACAGCTGTATTCTTAGTGCTCAAAATATAATAGATGCTAATAATAAATCTTTATTGAGTGAATGAAGGGGGTCAGGACTTGGCTCTCAGTTTATCCTTCTGTCATTTACTGACTATGACTTTGGGTCTGTCACTTCAGCCTCTCAATTTTCTCATCTGTAAGTGGGAAAAAAATGATACCTTCCTAGATGATCTTCCAGTGCTGCTGCCACGGTCTAGTCATATTTTGGTGGATTTAGGCTAAAAGTGCTCTTGTGATCATCACATCTGCATTTCAATAGAGCCTTCAACCAATATAATGGTTTAAATGTCCAAGAGTAAGTCTAGTGAAAGTGGGGATATTTTGAGGAGATTGGGCATTTCCAGGGTCCTCAAATTCTGCCACCTAAGCAACTATCATCTCTGACTACACCCAGAGCCAGCCAATGGGCTACCTTCCAACACAGTTTGTATCACTCATGATGGGGGTGCTGCAATTCTTGGGGTCTTTGAGTAAAATATACATCAGTTGGTTCAAGGGAGGAGGTGGCAGTCAAGGAGTTGGCCCCCTCCCATCTCCTTTCAAGAGGACCTGCAGGAAGCAGAGGTAACCGACAACTTCTAGCTGTATGCCTTTGTCTCCACCGTGGCATTCAGACCAAGACCGTGTTTCCTGGAGCTACTTCCAGCTAATGCATGAACACAGTAGCGATTTTGGAGGTGGACATTCCTGCCCAACGTGGGATCTTCCAATGGGCACCCTTTGCTTGGAGACTCTGCCCTGTCCAGCTAAGACATTCTCGAGCTGAACCACAGTCAGAGGTTCTTCCTCTCTGGGGCTCCTCCTCCCCACTCTCCTTGCACAGGTGTCAGACCTGCAATGTGAACCAAAGCCTCCCCCTGCCTACTCCTGATTCCTCCACTTTACCCTTTGCAGTATTTCCCTCAGTCTCTCTCTGGCACATCTAATCCCATTTTGGTATCTGTGTCTCAGAAGACCTGAACTAACATGGAAGAGTTGGAGACAACTCTCTTTTTTCCCTGTAGCCATAACCTCCTTGTTTTGATATAAGCCCAGTAACAACTTGCTAGGTATAAAATTTTAATAAGCACCATCGATTAGGAAACACTCTGTCTCCTCCTCCTTTAATGGAGTCTGAAGCAAGCTTATCTGATGGAGTAGACATCGCTTTCCTAGCTCAGGGCTGAGTGAGGCAGCCCAAGGGCCCTGGTAGAGAAGAGTTGTGGAAATCACAGAAATGCATTCTTTGGGAAGTCCTCTCTTTTCTAGAATCCCCAGTGGACATGTGCTTCATTGCCCTCAAGTCCAGCTCATCCTATAAGGAAAGAAGAGCTGGGAAAAGAGCTTTGGAAATTAGGACAAACTTGCCAAGTAGAACTAATCAATGATAAGATGCAAAGAAAGTCAGGGAGGAGGAAGTAGCAATGCACTTAGGGAGATGTGCCTGGTGGACAAGATCCAGGAACAATTCCCACTCATTATGTAAAAGCCTTCAGCAAGCCCCTAGTGCAGAAAGTACTGCTTGGAGGGTTTGTCCAGGATAAATGAGAGACAGGACCACAGAACCTCAGAGCACAGGTGCTGAGGGAACATCTTCTAGCCCAGTGCATTTCAAATAAGTCCCCAGGCATTACCTCTGACATTTTCTGGAAGGGGACATGGGAGTACCTAAGGATGAGTCTTGTCTTCTCACTGCAGTCAAAACACTTGAACCATGAGGGTTCTGCCTCTCAAAACCAAGCCTGGAAACCACTAAGGGCATCTCACTCTTTCCTGTTATGTACAGAATAATGGAAGCCCAGAGAGGCTCAAGGTCACACAGCAAATTAACAGCGAAGGTGGTAAGATTTGAACTTTGGACCTTTGACCTTAGTCCTTCCTGCTCTCTTTCTATTTCATAATGCCACTCCTCTGAGGAATTTATAATTTACATGTCAGCTTGGACGTAGTCCAGCAAACTGAATTGACACATTAACCACACTGAGCAGATGTTCAGGCTGCATTGAGCAGATATGTCAATTTTCTGTTCAGAGAAGATGAGTCCAAAGGGATTTCCCTGCTTTCCCCTCAAGGTGTCATTTATACATGTGTTACTTGGATTTACTCATGGATATTTAAATCCACCATTTGACCAACGTTCTACTACAGAGACAATGTAGGGAGGTGGCAGCAGACAGGCCTGAGAGCTGAGCAAGTCTAGGGTTGAGCCCTGACTTCTACACCAGGACCCCAGAGAAGCTATGCCACCTATTGGAGCCTTAGTTCTTCATCTGTAAACTATGGAGAGCACTTACTCCCCAGGATGCTCTGCAGATTAGAAATGATGTAAGTGAAGCACCTAGGGGATCCCTGGTCACTCAAACAGTAGCGAATCTGCCTGCAATGCAGGAGACCTGGGTTTGATCCCTGGGTTGGGAGAAAGCCCTGGAGAAGGGAATGGCAACCCACTCCAGTATTCTTGCCTGGGAAATTCCGTGGACAGAGGACCCTGGTGGGCTACAGTTCATGGGGTCGCAAAGAGTTGGACACGACAGAGCAACTAACAAGTGAAGCACCTAGCCATGCCTGGCACATAGCAGATGCTCTGTAACTGGTGGAGGGTATAATAGAAAGCTTAGACACAAGCCCCGAAGACCCTTGCAGGGTCCCAGTGTTGTGGGGAAAACAAGGCTAGGGGAATGAAGGAACGATGAAGTGCTCATTATCTCTGCTGATGGTAAGCGATTCAGAGATGGGAGAGTAGGAGAATTACTTCCCAGAGACGATTTAGAGGAGAAGGGATGTGCCTTGATGCTTAAGGTTTGGGGAGGTGGAAGGTATATGAGAAGAGGCTAACAACATGAGCAAAGCGCAGAGGAAGGAATCAGAGTCAGGGCCATGGAGCTCCTGGGAGTGGACTTGGCGAGCAGCAGCTGAATCACCGGAGGGCCAGGACAAGCTCTGGAAACCAATGTCACCAGGTAGATTTTTACTGCTCCAACAGGAAGGAGAACTCTGTGACATTTCACTCAGTGAGTTCTGGAAGAGGTTAAAAGTCCTTATTGTGAATTCTGCTTTGGTTTAGGAGCTGAAGAAGGTATTAACCCTCGGTTTTCTCCTTTTCAGGTCTCTGAGCCCTTATCCCAGTTTTCCAGAGGTGAGGAAACAGAACCAAATGACCAAATGCCTTCCCCGAAGTCACCCAGCTGGAAGTGGCAGAGCTGGAGCTGGAGCCCAGACCTTCTGCCTCCCCAGGTCCATGGCCCCCTCCAGTTTCACAATTCTTTGGTTTGTCTGTGGTGTCAGACACAGGACTGGGCAGCTAGATAAATACTTGGGGAGAAAGCGATAAACCTTGACTGCGAGTTCAGATAAACTGCAAGCCTTACAGTGCTCTTCAACTCTTAAATGCACATTGGAATCATCCAGGGAGCTTTAAAAAAGAGAAATGCTGACCACCCCCCCCACCCCCAACCAAGGCTCTGGGGCACCACTCACAGCCGAACCTCAAGGGCGGGGGGCCTGGGCATCAGCGTGTTTTAAGACCCTCAGGTGCTTCTGGTGGGCAGCCAGGACCGTGAGTCATTGAGTTGCTCTGTTTAACATGCCTGGGCCAACCTGCGCTGGCGTTTCTCAGAAGAGCTCTTGAATGACACGCCATCTGTGTGCTCCTCAGGCCCTGCTGTGCTTGCCTCATCCTCAGACAAGGATCTCCCTCCCTCTCTGCCGCGTTGCCTCTGGATTGGGTCTTCATACTTGTGGTGGTGACTAATTAATCCTCCCGGAACAATCAAAGAGGACCTCATCGTGGGTGAGCCATCTGGAGATGCCTTGGGTTGACTTGGACTTTGGGGAGGCTGAGGGGACGAAAGTGGGAGATGACTCATCTGTGAGATGAAACACAAAAATTGCACTTATTCAAGGAAGGTTGTGGTGCTTGGGGCGGCAACTTTTCCTCCTGCTTCTCAGTGGTTCCAGATGGTCCATTTCCCCCTTCCACACCCCAGAGTCCACACTCATCACTGTATACAGGGACAGTGTGCAATCCCTGCTCACATCCCCTTGCCTGGGTCAGGGCGCTCACCCCTCAGCTGCCACGTGTGGTGGCCGCAGACAGCTCCTAGCTGCCACCCTCTCTGAAGTGGTCTTGGCCATTAGGTGCCCCCCGCCCCTATCCAGGAAACCACCCCCATAGCCCATGACTGCCTGACAGGGAGTACAGGATGCAAACCCCTTGCCTCAAAATGGGTGTGGTTTATGGTCCTCAAAATCATGGCTTGCATAGACATGAGCCACAGCCTTGAACAGCATTTTCCCTTCTCTACTCCCAGCTTCCCCTAATCACTTACAAGACTCCCCTCAGGCCACTGACTTTGAGATCCATTCTCAGAACCCCTTCCAGGAAACTGTCCAGAGACAGGAAGTTCTCTAGGTGATGTGAAGAGCTGCAAAGATGTTTAAGTTGCAGTTGCTTAGTCGCTAACTTCTGTCCAGTTCTTTTGCCACCCCATGGACTGTAGCCCATCAGACTCCTCTGTCCATGGGATTTCCCAGGCAAGAATACTTAAGTGGGTTGCCACTCCTGTCTCCAGGGCATCTTCCCGACCCAGGGATCGAACCCGGATCTCCTGCACTGCAGGCAGATTCTTTACTACTGAGCCACCTGGGAAGCCCAAAAAACATCTAAAATCCAATTCTTATTTATAAAATGCTTTTTGGTCCATTACAGAGGCAACACATTAACATGCAAAAAGTTAAAGAAGTTAACAACAGTGAAGTTACTTTGGGACATGTCACAAGGAACTAGACCATATTCAAACAAATTTTAGAGGTAGAATGGCTCAAAGGAGGATGGCAGAGACCCATGAGAAGCATGCAGGAGGAAACAAGATGAACAAAAATATGAAGAATAAAAAAGGTGCAGGAGGCACCACTGCAGTGCAGGGCTCCTGAATCTTTGCGTGCAGCAGAATCACCAGCAGGGACTGGGAAAGCATGGAGTACCTGCCCCACGCAGTTTCTGATTCCATAGATGTATGTTAGGGTGCGAGAATTTGCCATTCTAACCATGGTGGTGCTGCTGGCCTGGGACCCCACTTTGCAAACCACTGCTATCATGAGATGGGCTCCCCAGGTGGCGCTAGTGGGAAAGAATCCGCCTACCAGTGCAGGAGACGAAGAGATGCTGGTTCAATCCCTGGGTCAGGAAGATCCTCCTGGAGGAGGGCATGGAAACCCACTCCAGTGTTCTTGCCTGGAGAATCCCAGGGACAGAAGAGCCTAGCAGGCTACAGTCCATAGGGTTACAGAGTTGGACATGACTGAAGTGACTTAGCACAAACATGCACGCTATCATGAAATAAAGTTTGAGATACCAAGAATTTTCTTTCTCCTATGCATTATTCCAGGGTCCCCCCTGCTATCACTCAGGTAGCAGATTTCAGGGGAGAGAGGGTAGAACCTTAAAGAACAGATTCCTGGCTGTCAAGTTCCTGGCTTCTGACCTTTCAGGAGACTTTCCTAAATAGGCAGAGAAGTAGTGACCTTAAAACCTGTGACTCCCTAACGAAGAACCAGGGCTCAGAGAGAAAAGGCTCTTGTGGGTTTTAAAAGCTTGGCTCTGAGTATCAAAAGCTAAAGTCGCCAAGACTGAGATCATAGAGTTTATACTATGAATCCAGGATCAGCAAACAGGGCCTGTCGCACGTTTTTGTGAATAAAGCTTTATTCATGCACAGCCACACCCTTTCCTCCGCATATTGAGCAGGTGTTTTCCTGCTGCAGTGGCAGAGCTGAGTTGTCACCACAGAGACAGAATGTTCCCCAGAACCAGCAACAGGTAATAAATGGGAAAGTTTGCCAGCCTCTGCCATCAACCACAGAGTAAGGAAAATGGGGGAAGAGGAGTTTGATGATGGGAGAGCAGTTTTCCCATATCTGAGAAAGAAGACAAATCTGTTATCAGCTGGAGGGAAAGCAAGAAATCATTCATAATCATGAATTTCTCTCTGAGCCCCCAAATGAGGATAAAGCAAAGTTCAGTTCAGTTATAGGAAAAAAATCTTCCTTTTTTGCATTTCTGAATGATCTATAAAATTCCTATCAGCATAGGAGTAATTTAGCAGGATCAGAATAGGAAGAGAGGGAGAAAGTGAGACAAAGTTACATGTGGGTCAAACTATAGAGCGCCCCTGTGCTGGGAGAATGAGGACTGGGTGTCCAGCCCTGGCGCAGAGCAGGGTCACTGGTTGTGAAGAGGTGTAGAACCACCGTTGTTTCAAGGTTGTCCTCCCCCGGCTCCCCCGAGGCCACACCTCATGCTTGGCGAGCTGCTTTTAGGCACTTCACCTCAACCCAGACTCACATCACCTCTGCGGGGGTGTGTGGGGGGTACTTCCTGTCCCTTCTTAGAGCAGAGGCTCCGGAAGCTCTGAAAGTCTCTGGAACTTGTCTTGGGATCAGAACCCAGGTTTCCAATTCCCTCTTCAGGGCTCACCCAGGTCTGCCCAAGGAAGGGAGGGGCTGGCCCCTACCTCAGGAAGGCGACTGTCAGAACTTCCTCCTGAGCTGGGCACCTGGGTGTGAGAGAGGACAGAGTATGCAAGGAGGCTGTGGAAGATGGTTCTCTTTATAATAAAGGGAATACAGTCACTTATTCAGCCACTCACTTACTCATTCACTCACTCATTCATTTTTCTTGTTTCAGAGGGCCTGTCCCTCTTGATTTCTGAAGAGAATGCATTTTGACCTTTGACCTTAAAAAAAATCCTGAAGAGCTGTTGATCATCCTTCATAGCTAGCCAATCACACTGGTTTTGTAAAGCAGCTCAGCAGGTGAAAAAAAGGGGATGGGGGAGGCATAAGGCTCTGTAGTCAGGTACCTTTAGGTTTACATTCCAGCCTTACCCATTTACCTGCCAAGTAACTAAGCATCTGTGCCTCAGCTGCTGCTGCTGCTGCTGCTGCTGCTGCTAAGTAACTTCAGTCGTGTCTGACTCGTAGCGACCCCATGGACTGCAGCCCGCCAGGCTCTGCCATCCCTGGGATTCTCCAGGCAAGAACACTGGAGTGGGTTGCCATTTCCTTCTCCAATGCATGAAAGTGAAAAGTGAAAGTGAAGTCGCTCAGTCGTGTCCGACTCTTAGCGACCCCATGGACTGCAGCCCACCAGGCTCCTCCATGTCAGCTACCCAGTCTGAAAGTCAGGTTAATAAGACCTGCCTTCAAGCCCACTGGGTAACAGCATTATGTGAAAAGAGACGGGATTTTCTGCTTAGTGACCAGGTGCGAACTCCAGGTTGCTGGGTGCTGAGCGGGCTGAGACGGGGGCTCCCCCTCCTCTAGGAGTAGGGCTGTGCTTGCCCCCCCTGAGGGGTTCCCGGCCGCTATTAGCATCAGTGTGCACTTCCAAGAAGCCTTTCCCTGCCATCCAGACCACTCTCAGAACTGCAGAAGCCTACATGGTCATATGCTCATCGGGTGCTATTCTGTCCCCACTCAGAGTCCCTAAAAAAAAAAAAAAGGAAAGCACAGGGGCTGGGGTCCCTCTCCTGGAGCACAACCTGTGTATTGTTCAACCAAGCTCAGACAGTGCCAAGACAGGTGGGCCCCTTGGACCCCCCTTTTTTCCAGCAGTAATTAAAATATTTATTTAAAGTAATACCTTTACAGCCCAAATAGTTCTACATTGTACATTTCAGGTTTAAGCAACTCCATAAAAATAGTTGAGAACAGCTGTATCCACAGATTTAGACTACTAAATTATTTCTTTGCCCATTCTTCTCTCTCCTTTCTTTCCTGAATAATCTCTTTCAGATATAGTTCAAGGTAGAATTTATCCTCCTCATACTCTGCCCACCACTCTTTAGGCAGGATCTGCTGCCTCATGCCCAGGTCCAGTGCTCTCTTAATGAGAAACACTCTGTAGTTACAAAGGTTCTCAGGTAACCTTCTTATGGCTTCTTTTACATCGTCATCCTCATATATTGTATCATCTCGCATTAAGCCCAGTTTATTGAACCTGTGCTGCACCAGAGGTTGGAATGAATTCCAGCATCCACATGGCATGATTAGAGAACATGTTCTATAGGCGAAAGGGGAAATTTGCAGAGGCCAGTGCACAACCAGAGAAGAGAAGGAATCTTCTCTGGCCCAGTGCAGAACCAGAGAAGAGGAATCACCCTGCACTCTCCTTTCAGCCACAGAGAATTGTGCCCAGAGCTCAGACTCTGCTGACTGGCAGTTTGGTCTATGTTCCATGACCAGACCCTCCCCATGGGCCCCTCCCTTTGTCTAGGGTAATTGTAGGACAGCCCTTTTGACGTGGAGACTATCTAGGCAGCTTGGACCAGTGGTCTGGATCAAGGGCAGTGGAAGAGGGCGGAGTAGGCAGGATGCAAAGAATGTTTCCTGGCCTGTGAAGCCACAGCAGCTCCAGGCCAGCCCCTCCCCTTCCTCCAGGCCAGCCCCTCCCCTTCCTCCAGACTGGGGGAGCCTAGGAAGAGGAGGGGGACTCTGCATCTGATCACACTGCACAAAACCATCCACAGGAAGTCTTGAACACTTAGGCCTGGACCCAGGCTGTCTTCCCAAGTCAGGCTGACAGTGCTTACAAGCAAGCTCAGGGCTCCTGCAAACACGATTCACAAAGCAGAGCTGGCTTGTAGCAGAATCATGAGTTTCATTTGGGGATCAAATAGACTCTCCCTCCCTGGGAAGTGGATTGAATCAGAAAGGCTCTATTTTGACTCAGTGACAGAGAGGCAAGTCTGGATGAGACCAGATGACTAAAGGATGGCTCACAGAAGGGTTCTTATTTAATCCTATTCTTCCTACAAAGCAGAGGGTCCATGCAGTCACTGGGCATTGATGCCACTGACAACGTTCCAGAAGGAGGGATGAATAATGCCAGCTAATGAGTCAGGCTGGCTGCAGGCACTGTGGTGAGCACCCACAAATCCTGGGGCGAGTTGAGGTAAACTGTTGTATCCACTTTGGAATAAAATGACTAAACAGTAAGGTCCAAGCCTTGTTCGGAAAGGAACAATTCGTTTAAAAATAAACTTTTCCCAGGAAAGTAAAGAAACAATCAATTCACGTTTCCAGCAACACTTTCCACATAAAAACCTGTGTTCTCAGTGGAAGCTGGAGACACAGAATGGGCTGGCTGGGGAGGTGGTGGCATCTCCCGCCTGGAAAGCCAGGAGTGTTAGGCTGAATTCTCATTGGCCTGAGCTGATCCAAGTGTTGCTCTACCCAAAAGTAAGTAACGCAACCACCAAAGGGCAAGCCTGTGGGGCAAATGATGGTGTCTTTAGCTGAGTTTCTTGTTTGAGAAGCCATCTGTTAAGCACCAATACCCTCCTGTTTAATCTGAGTAATAACTCCATGAGATAGACATTAATATGACTGTCACCATTTTACAGGTTAAAAAAATTGTGGTAATGTCCTGCAAAAGGTGGATGGATCACCTATCATGAAGCCAGATGACTTAATAGTAAAAAGAAATGAGCTATCGAGCCACAAAAAGACATGGAACTTAAATGTGTTTTGCGAAGTGAAAGCCAATCTGAAAAGACTACATACATGCTGCATGATTCCAACCATAGGACATTCTGGAAAAGGCAAAACTCTGGAGATCATAAGTCAGGGGATATGGAGGAGTGAAGGATGAATAGGTAGGGCTAATATATTCTGTCTGACGTTATACTGGTGAATATACATCATCATGCATTTGTCAAAACTGATAGAATGTACAACACAAAGAATAAATTCCAATGTGAACTATGGATTTTGGTTGATTGAAAAAACAAAAAAGCGAGGGAAGGGATAAATTGGAAATTTGGGGTTAACAGGTATGCACTACTGTACATAAGCAATAAGGACCTACTTGTGGCACAGGGAACTATTAATATCTTGTAATAACCTCTAATGTGAAAGAATCTGAAAGAGAATATATAAATATAACTAAGTCACTTCGCTGTATACCTAAAACACTGTAAATCAACTACAATAAGAAACAAAAACATATTGTGTAACACCGGGAAATAGAAAATATTTTATAATAATTATAAATGGAATATAACCTTTAAAAGTTGGTTACAATCACTGTATTGTAGCCTGAAACTTATAAATATTATATGCCAGCTACCCTTTGATAGAAAATAAATTAAAAACAAAACAAAACTGTGGTAGGTACTTACCCACCATTCATGTTCCCTGTGCCACATCTCCACCATCCTTCATGCTGTGCCCAGCATGCAGTGCTCAGTAAGTGTCTGTCAGATGAACAACTGAATAAGTGCCTGCTAACAGACCCAACTGTATTCATTTGGCAGGTGGACATTTCTCTTATCCCTGGGAATGAATCGTGATTAGTTCAAATCAGTTGTGGCTGCTTGGTTTCCTTGTGCAGTGGCCTAGGAGTAGGTGTATGGCCCAGTCTGGTTAATAAGACAGAGCAGTGCTGATGTTTAATGGGATACGTCAGAATGGTGGTACTAGTTATTAAACTAGTGAAATACTTCCATACCAGGTAGTACATACTGTTTCCCTGGTCTTCTCTTCCCTTGCATCTCTTCATAATCCAGCATCTGAAAGGTTACTTCTGGCACTGAAGGGGCTTCCAAGACTTTGCTCCAGGGCTACATCCAGCATTTGATCTGTTCTGATTATCCAAGGAAAGTTTCTAAGGAAAATTTCTCCTTGAGTAAAAAAGCAAAGGCTCATATCCTTTCTTCCTGCTGTATCACTGTTGTTAGCACCATGGCAGCCGTCTTGTAACCATGAGGCGACAAGATGATGATAAGACAAACAGAGCCTGAGTCCTTAATGATGCTGGTAAGCCACACTGCATCGAACCTGGAGCTCTCCTCCCTCTAGACATGTTATTATGTGAAACAAATATCTTTCGTAGAAGGTTTAAGTTGTTCTGTTATTGTTCTAAACAATACAGACTCAGGCTCAATGGGTTAAACAATAATCATGTTGATACTGAGTGCTAACGATGTGTCAAGTGCTATGCTAAGCTACTGGTGCCCATCATCTCCTTTGCTCTTCTCAGTAACTTTTGAGAGGTACTATTGTTGTCCTCACTTTTCAGATAAGGAAACTAAGGCTTGGGAGATTTAAAAACTTCCTGAAGCTCATGAAACCAGCAAACTAGAACTTGCACCCAGCTCTGGGCCGTACTAGAATACAAATTGTCTTTGTATTCATTTTGACTGCACACAAAGAAGACCTTGTGGGAAGATTGTTGGGGGCAAGAAGGATTCACCTTGGGAGGGCCAGTTCAGTTCAGTTCAGTCGCTCAGTTGTGTCCGACTCTTTGCGACCCCATGAATCGCAGCATGCCAGGCCTCCCTGTCCATCACCATCTCCCGGAGTTCACTCACACTCACGTCCATCGAGTCCGTGATGCCATCAGGCCATCTCATCCTGGGTCGTCCCCTTCTCCTCCTGCCCCTAATCCCTCCCAGCATCAGAGTCTTTTCCAATGAATCAACTCTTCGCATGAGGTGGCCAAAGTACTGGAGTTTCAGCTTCAGCATCATTCCTTCCAAAGAAATCCCAGGGTTGATCTCCTTCAGAATGGACTGGTTGGATCTCCTTGCAGTCCAAGGGACTCTCAAGAGTCTTCTCCAACACCACAGTTCAAAAGCATCAATTCTTCAGCACTCAGCCTTCTTCACAGTCCAACTCTCACATCCATACATGACCACAGGAAAAACCATAGNCAATTTGACCTCTGGTTCCTCTGCCTTTTCTAAAACCAGCTTGAACTTCAGGAAGTTCACGGTTCACGTATTGCTGAAGCCTGGCTTGGAAAATTTTGAGCATTACTTTACTAGCATGTGAGATGAGTGCAATTGTGCGGTAGTTTGAGCATTCTTTGGCATTGCCTTTCTTTGGAATTGGAATGAAAACTGACCTTCCAGTCCTGTGGCCACTGCTGAGTTTTCCAAACTTGCTGGCATATTGAGTGCAGCACTTTCACAGCATCATCTTTCAGGATTTGAAACAGCTCAACTGGAATTCCATCACCTCCACTAGCTTTGTTCATAGTGATGCTTTCTAAGGCCCAGTTGACTTCACATTCCAAGATGTCTGGCTCTAGATTAGGGATCACATCATCATGATTGGGTCATGAAGATCTTTTTTGTACAGTTCTTCCGTGTATTCTTGCCACCTCTTCTTAATATCTTCTGCATCTGTTGGGTCCATACCATTTCTGTCCTTTATCGAGCCCATCTTTGCATGAAATGTTCCCTTGGTATCTCTAATTTTCTTGAAGAGATCTCTAAGCTTTCCCATTCTGTTGTTTTCCTCTATTTCTTTGCACTGATCACTGAAGAAGGCTTTCTTATCTCTTCTTGCTATTCTTTGGAACTCTGCATTCAGATGCTTATATCTTTCCTTTTCTCCTTTGCTTTTCACCTCTCTTCTTTTCACAGCTATTTGCAAGGCCTCCCCAGATAGCCATTTTGCTTTTTTGCATTTCTTTTCCATGGGGATGGGCTTGATCCCTGTCTCCTGTACAATGTCACGAACCTCATTCCATAGTTCATCAGGCACTCTATCAGATCTAGATCCTTAAATCTATTTCTCACTTCCACTGTATAATCAACCAGTAACACTGAGGAAACTGAAGTTGAACGGTTTTATGAAGACCTACAAGACCTTTTAGAACTAACACCCCAAAAAGATGTCCTTTTCATTATCGGGGACTGGAATGCAAAAATAGGAAGTCAAGAAACACCTGGAGTAGCAGGCAAATTTGGCCTTGGAATGCGGAATGAAGCAGGGCAAAGACTAATTGAGTTTTGCCAAGAAAATGCACTGGGAGGGCCACTGGCCCTCAGGGGAGAAACTGGAGG
Organism: Redunca redunca; assembly: GCA_006410935.1. Taxonomy (NCBI): domain Eukaryota; kingdom Metazoa; phylum Chordata; class Mammalia; order Artiodactyla; family Bovidae; genus Redunca; species Redunca redunca. The sequence goes on from SJYQ01004502.1 coordinate 187,863, forward strand.
AGTTAGTTACCTGTGCCTCTCTATCCTGTCCCTGGCACGTGGCAGCTCCATGGCCTGGCCCCATATCCCAAGTCTGGCCCCCGATGTGCAGGTTAAGAAATTCAATTGTCAGTTACCACAGGCTGAGTGGGTGCCAGGTACCTGCCACACATAAAACACGAGTTAAGTGGGTGAAAAGAAGAGCTATCAAGCAGATCAGGTGCAGGTGAGCACTCGCTGGCACCTTGTCTTCCTTGAGGCTTGAAGATGCAAGCACATGGAAAATTAGATTACAACCAGGAAGCTGCCTGCTAGACATGGGCTCCGAGATGATAGGGAGCTAGTGATCCTCACTGCAGATGTTCCCAGGCTCTGCAGCCCCTGCAGACAGATGGGGAACTCGCTGTGTGGGCCAAGGCACCCACCTGCAGACACTTACATCACTGGGCTTGCTCAGATTTTTCACAGTTTTCACTTGGATGTGTGAATGCCTTCAGGCAGCTCGCTCCTAGCTTCCCAGCTGAAACCAAGTCATTCTCCTTCAAGGTGATTCTGCCTAGTTTGTAGGCAGCCATTACAATTTTGCTTCATCATTAAACTCCCCGGAGGCAATCTTGTTTCTGACTCCTTGTTAGTCCAATACTCCACCTTAGGTCTATGTTTTGGTCCTACATGGAGTTTCATTCAAAAAGCACCCTCTGACTGTGATAGTAATTTAAAGAAATTCTGATCTTACTTGGGTGGCTCAGGAACACTCAAGGGAATAATCCATAGCAATCCTGGGTTGGGATGACCCCCTGGAGGAGGGCATGGCAACCCATTCCAGTATTCTTGCCTGGAAAATCCCCATGGACAGAGGAGCCTGGCAAGCTATAGTCCATGGGGTTGCAGAAGAGTCGGACATGATTTAGTGACTAAACAACAATAACAAATGTATCTCTGAGCTCCTCTGTTCCCTGGCTCACCTGAGTCTCCAGGGCTGGTTCTCTCTCCTGGTTCTGCATCACAGGGCTACGTCTCGTCTTAAGAGAAGTTAAGTGCTTTAGTAGAAGGAAAGCAGCCTTGCCCTGGTCAGAGAGAGATATGCAAGGTCATGCATCCTCCTTCCTGTCATACCAACAAAGGAAAGGGATCAGGGCAGCAGAGAGGCCACCACCTCTGGCCACGGGGAGAAACTGGAGAAGTTAGTTACCTGTGCCTCTCTATCCTGTCGGTGTGGAATAGAGGAATGGAGAGATGTGGGCGCAGCCTAGAGGAAGGGTAGGTGCAAGCTCCCAGGGGCTGACCTGTGAAGTGCAGTGATGTCCCAGGATTTGTTCTGCTTCATCCATTCTCACCTCCCAGCCTCCCAAGGTTTTTTCTATTACAAATAATGTGGCTATAAACATCCTTGGACATTAGCCTAAGGTGCTTTAGCTTCTGTAGGGTAGATTCACAGCAATGAAATTGCTGAGTCAAGCTTTTTTTTTTTAAATTGTAATGGATGTTGTCAGATTGCTTTCCAAAATGCCTATAACCATTTGCCATTTCACAAACAATGTGAGAGTTCCTTTTGCTCTGCATGGTTCAGTCACCCAGTCGTGTCTGTGTCTGACTCTTGCCACCGCATGAACTGTAGCCTGCCAGCCTCCTCTGTCCATGGGGTTCTCCAGGGAAGAATACTGGAGTAGGTTGTCATTTCCTTCTCCAGTGGATCTTCCTGACCCAGGAATTGAACCTGGGTCTCCTGCATTTCAGGGAGATTCTTTACTGACTGAGCTACGAGGGAAGCCCAGTTTCTCTGCATCACTGCCATCAAAGGTGTTCCAGCCATTTTCATTTTTTCCAGTGTGGTGGATATAAAATTACTTTAATCTGCATATCCCTGGTGAGTTTGGGGCATCTTTTCAGATGTTTGTTGCTATTGAGATCTGCTTTCTCTGAGTTATTCTTTTTTTCTTTTCTTTCCTTTATTTCTTTTCTCTTATTTTTTGGTACTTTTCTTTTCAATTGTATATTACTTGTATATGATAAATACGCTTGTATATTATACATTAAATATTTATTACAAATGTAATCTTTATTATACATTTGTATATGCTATATATGTATATTTGCATAAGTACAAATAAATATTAATATTATAAATATTTTACTCTGAACATCTATGCCCTTCAGCTTGAGAAAATTATTTTCGGCTATTTGATGACTTTCCACTCTTATTTTCCATGTTCACTGTTTCTGGAACTCATGAATCATCTTGAAGTCCTGCGGGCAGGCAGTTGGGAAGGGAAGATGGGGGTGAAGTGGGAAAAGCAGGACAAGGTGGAACCACAAGCCCCACAGGGAGGACAGAGTGACACCAGTGCCTGTTTTTGTCCCCTTGACCCTTTGCTGTGATGTGGGTATCTGCCAAACACACACCTGGCTCCCAGGAGCTAGAGAGGCTCAAAGTGGAGCAGGAGCTGCGGATCAGATGAAAGTGAAAGTGAAGTCGCTCAGTCGTGTCGACTCTCTGAGACCCCGTGGACTGTAGCCCACCAGGCTCCTCCATCCATGGGACTCTCCAGGCCAGAATACTGCAGTGCGTTGCCATTTCCTTCTCCAGGCGATCTTCCCGACCCATGGATCGAACCCAGGTCTCCCACATTGCAGGCAGACGCTTTAACTTCTGAGCCACCAGGGAAGCCCGCTCATCAGATGAGCGCACACATAATTTGAGCTACAAACTGGTGGCCACTTCACTTCCACCCTTCAAATCACTCCAATCTCTCTTGTGGCCAACCCCAACCAAAATATACAGGGAAGGGAATTCTGGGAAATGTAGTTCAGCCAAGCCAAGCAGGTTAGTCACAAAGCCACCACAGCTTTCTTTGAAATCTTACTTAACATTCATATAGCACACATATAACTATATGCCAATTACTGTGCTAAACATTGTGTGTATATTAACTCACTTAATTGTTATAATGCTCCTTACAAGTAGCTATTGTTATAAATATTCCCATTTTGCAAAGGGAGAAACTGAAAATAGAAAGGCTAAGTAAGCTGCCTAAGGCAGACAGCAGGTAAGTGGGAGAGCTGGGCTATAAACCCAGGAAGTCTGATTCCAGGGTTTGCACACTATGCCACAGTGCAAAGGCAGCATCACGCCCTGGCCAAGCAGATATTTAAAAGTGAAAATTGGTGAGCTGTAGAGCTTTATGTGGGGAGTTGTTTATTTGATTGTGTGCTTTTAGTTTGGACTCGCCCACAAATCTGTTGAATTCAGTGTGTATGTGCGCTAAGGAATGTGTGTTCCAGTAAACAGAGAGTCAAAATGAAACAGACTGCTCAAAGAATCTCCATTTTGTCCTCTCTTGATTCCTGGGCCCTCACCTCTCGAGAGCAGGCAGTGCTAGCAGAAGGATGAAGCGGGCTCTCAGGAGGCAACTTCAAGGCCACTCCTGTCTCTCTGCGCGCTCCAGGCTCCCAGGACTGAGATCCCTGGGCTGGGGTAGCCCCAGAGATGCCTCTGCATCCTGAGCCCCTTTCTGCGAGGTAGAAACGTGAGCTAACAGAGCCCGCTTTGCCACGGGTGCTATTCCCCTGGCACGGAGGAGAAAGCATGGGGTGCCTCTATGTTTAGGCACAGCCTGGGCTTCAACAAGGAATCTGAATCCCACAATAAATGGCAAGCTACCTCCCCATGCCTTTTGCCTGGTGGCTCAGCAGTAAAAAGTCCTGAAATACAGGAGAGGAGGGTTTGATCACTGGGTTGGAAGATCCCCTGGAGGAGGAAATGGCAACCCACTCCAGTATTCTTGCCTGGGAAATCTTAAGGACAGAAGAGCATGGCAGGCTACAGTCCATGGGGTCGCAGGAATCGAACGCAACTTAGCGACTAAATCACCACCACCACCAAGTAGGTCATTAGAAGGAATGGGGGTAGCAACCTTGATTTCCAACGTTTTATAACCCTGGCCTCCTGCTCTGAAGCTCCTCACCCATGTGTACAGAACCCTGGTGCCCCCAAGGGCGAAGGTTGAGTGTGGGGTCACCTGGCCCCCTCAGTCCCGCTCAGGAGCCAGGGACCAGACCTCTCCCAGGGATCAAAACCTTCACTCCCGGGGCCTACCTGCAGCTGCTGTGGGCAATGCAGGAGGTCACAGAGAAGCCTCCGGCCTGGCTTCCCCGTGCTGATACCCAAGCCTGAATTCGGGGGTAGATGCTGGAATGGATGTTGGGACTCGTTGGCTGGACCCTTGTCTGCTCAGCAGCTGCACACCACCTCCCCCGATCCCCTACAGTGGGTGTGAGAAGGCAGGTTAGCGCGTGACGCAGTAATCCTCAAACTTGAGTGCACAGCAGAATCCCCTGGAGGGTTTAGGCCACCACCCCCGCCCCCAGAGCGTCCGAGGCCTACAACTGTGCATTTCTTACAAGTTCCCAGTCGCTGCTTCTACCTCTGCCAGGAGGACCCCGTTTGGAGAACCACCTCCGCGGAACACCACATTGTCCTCTGAGGCATGATGCCCTTCCAATACACGCTGCTAAACCGCTGCTGCCAACCCAACCCGGGGTTAGCGGGGGTGGGACGGGGGAGCAGCCTGGAGGCCGGCCTTTCCTGCCCGCTGGCTCCCAGCACGGAGTTGCACAGCATCAGCTAAAGCCGCCAGGGAGGCCCGGCCCTCAGTTGAGCCAGTCACCTACACAAAGCTTCCTCTGTGGTGCAGACTTGCTGACAAGCAACACCCCGTGTTTTGGGGATGAACCAAATCTTCATGACATTAGACCCGTGGATTCCTGGCTCCGAAAACTGACTCGAAAAGTCCCCCTGCCCTGCCAGCCGGCGCACCCGGGGCCCGCCTCTGCGGGCCGGAAATGGAGTCTAGCCAGCCGGAAGTCTGAGTTACTTCCGGTCCCCGATACTGCAACCCCAATACAGCTGAGGTGAGGATACTGTATTTCACAGTCCCCTAGGCCTCTCCCACTTTGGTCTTAAAGGGCCTGTGGCGGGACCCAGTACTCAGAACCAGAGTCAGGGGCCAGGCTGGCAGCTGGGAGCCGCTCAGACCCGTCAAGGATGTCAGCTTTGCAGACAATCGTGGAGGAGCAGGGCAGCCCCGCTTGACTCAGGTGTCCCTCTCAGAGCTTCCGTGGACGCCTAATTGTTTCTCCCTCTTTGGCTTTCAGAGTCTCGAGTCTCCTGACCTCTCTTCATTTTCCCATCACAATGAACTTCAGGTGAAGGGCGAGGTATTCGTGCCTACAAAGATCTACTAACGACCTTCTTGGTGTTTAAACGCAGACTGTCTGGTCCACGTGTCTTAACCTGGGCCCTGAACCCAAGTATGGACAACGAGGTGAGTAGGTCAGCAGGTGCTGATGTGGTATTCATCTATCACGTGCCCCCAAGTGGAACTGGGGGGTTCGGAAAGATGGTTCCTGTTTCCGCAGGCAACACTTGCCTGACTGGAAACACTTCAGCCGCGCTTTGTCTCAGACTCCAGAGAAAAAACAGAACATTCCTCACTGGGGTTCTTTCTGTTGAGTGTTTTTGCATCATGACCAATCAGCAGATATTTGCAGTCGGTAGAATAAATCACAGAGTTGTGCTGGCTATCAGAAGTCGTTTATTTCACTGTCTTTCAAGGGAATTTAAGAAGTCCGGAAAAGTGCATGTATATGAGTAAATTCTAAACTCAAGCACAAAGAGGAGCGGTACTTTTATTAATATAAAATTTGTTTCTCTTTGCTACTGCTAATAAATATTAAATAAATATTTGTTAAAAATGGATTTGAAGGGGATGCAAAATTATAACTTGTCGTAATGTTACTGAATTAAGTCCTATGGCCCCTGCTCAGGCCCTAAGCTGACCAAGGCTCTCTGCCTCAGGTTTAAGTAGGCTGATAACCAAGATTGAGGCAATACAAGCTTTATTCGGTGGCCAAAGAAAGGAGAAGCGGGAACTAAGTTTACAGCTCAACTTCCTGTCCATCGGGAAGAAGACAGAGGGAGGAGGAATGAGGCTAGTGATGGGGAGGCAGGTGCATTAGTCTCCTGGGAAGGGACCAGGCTTCTTCCCAGGCGGTGGATGCCATCCTCTTTTTATCCCTTCTGGTCCTTACTGTCAGTCCTGGTCACTAATAGGTGTGTCATTTATTTACTAATGAAGTAAAATGAATGAAGCGTGTAATGAGACTCAGCATCTGTTGAAGGTCAGATTCCTGCCATCTTGGTCCTGGCTAGCTCCATTTGGTTTCATTTTTTTTTTTCTGCCATACCATGTAGCACGCAGGATCTTAGTTCACCAACCAGGTATTGGGGAACCCTGTGCATCCCCTGTTTTGGAAGCACAGAGTCTTAACCACTGGACTGCTAAGAAAGTCTCCATCTCATTATTGTTTGTTTGTAGCTTCCTTTCTAATATCTGGACCCTTTAACTTAAGATTTATGTTAATTCCTGCTAAAGGTGGGGTTGCAGGTTTAGAGCAAAGATCTAGAGCAGCTCTGGTAGCATAAAGTCTATGAAATGTAAGCTTGTCCAGTTTTCTGGGTGAGTATTCATAGCTTTTGTTGCGTCACTAAAAGCACCACGAACAACATCACCAGCTGGAGAAGGACAGGAACCAATGGCTTAGATAAAGCTCACAAGCCACTCCAACTTCTCTCCCCTCCCCTCCTTCCCTCTGCCCAGATGTCTCCAATCCTGGCTTTCCCCTGTGGACCTGATGAGGCACTAGTCTGGAGTCACACATTTCATGAATCACCACCCAACTGTGGGTTAAAGTGAGCTGAAGGGCTTTTATAAACCAAATGAAATAATATGTATAGAAATACTTTACAAAATTATCCAAAAGTAAGGAGTTGAGGAAAAGGTAGGGAGTTGCCAGTATTGTGTTAGTGCAATGACCAATTCCCCATCTCCTGACCATCTATCCATGGGTGTTTACTTAGTGCTATAAGTGCTGAAGAGTACTGATGACCACAGCTAAGGTGTGCTGGTAGCTTCCTGTACCACTTATTCCCCACACTAACCCTATGGGTCAAGCAGTATTATTATCACCACTTTACAGATAAAGAAGCCAAGGCCTAAGACAGTTTAGGTAACCTGCCCGAGTTACTGAAGGATATTTGAACTGAAGGCATTCTTGCTTTGGCCCTTAGCTAATAACCTCCCCTGAGCAGCTGCTGTTTACTGGGAGCCGTGCTAACCGTGCTATGAGTATTAACCTCCAGGGTCTTTACAATAAACCTGTGAAATGAGTGCTATTAGTATTCTCATTTTACAGAAGCCCAAACTGAGCTAAAGATTGCTGGTCTCTGGCCACAAGGTCCAAAACTAAAAATGTTGGAGCTGAGATTACCCCAATCTTACTCCAGAGTTCACACTCTTAACCCTCACACTGAAATTCTAGGCTTTAAAAAGCTGCTTAAACCAGCCTCCCAATAAATATGGGGTGGGGACAGGGTGGGGAAGTGCATTCTTTAAAGGCTATTTCTGTTTTTGGAGGATTTGAGCTATTAAAATTCAAACTCTCATGAGTAAAGAATAATTTCATCAGTCTTCTCCCACCTCCAAGATCCCACTTTGGTTTCAAGAGATACTCTCTGTACACCTACTGTGTAGAAGCACTGGGTACAGGGTATAGGGGCTGCAAAGTTGAAGAAGAGTGATCCTCACTGGCTGGGGGTACTTGTCTAGGCTGACAAATGCGACCATGTAAACACCACAGAAAGTAGACTGATGAGATGGCCTGACAAGGAACTAGGGAATCTGGGAGCATTCTGAGGCTTTTGCTGACTCTTGGGTTCCCTGGTTGGGGGCTGCGGTGGGTGGGTGGGGGCTCAGTTGTGACAGGTGTCAGGGTTTTAAGAGGTGCCTACAAGCAGAGGAGACACACAGGGCTGAGATGCTACTCAGCCCACTGGCTCCTCTGCTGGTTTCAAACTGTAGGAAAAAGGAGGATTTGGTCTCGTCATCCATCTGGTCACATGCCCCAGCAGCTCTTTATTTCCTCTGCCCAATTGCTCTGTCAATGCCCAGCACAGAGACACATTTCAGGGTTGTGGGATTCTGTGTGGTCACATAGGAACAGACCCATCTCTCAACACTTCCGGCCTTGTGTTGGGGACAAGGAGCCCTTAAGGCCCCCGCCTGCCTGTTTCCTAACTGATGATTAACTGTAGCTGACAACCTTGCATTACATAAGAGGATTATGAAACTCTGTAACAGGGAGGTAGGTGATCCGTGTGTATAAATAGACAAAAACCTCATGACTATGCTACTTTAAGACTCAGAGACATCTAGTGGCAGAAAATTGTATCTGCAGCCCTAGCAAATCTCCAAAGAAGTGACTTGAAAAAGTTCTAATTTGTACCCAAACTAGGAAACTTTAGGTTAAATTACTTTGAAAGAGAAGAAATGTACTGGTTTTCCACTTGTTAGAAGTATAGTATTCTTTTTTAAAAAAAATTGAAATATAGTTGATTTGCAACATTTCAGGTGTACATCAAAGTGATTCAAACTACATTCAGATACTTTTCCATTATGGGTTATTACAAAATAATGAGTAGAGTTCTCTGTGATATACAGTAGGTCCTTATTATTTATTTTATATACAGTAGTGTTGGCATGCTAAGTTTCTTCAGTTGTGTCTGACTCCACAACAGTATGGACTGTAGCCCTCCAAGCTCCTCATTCTATGGGATTCTCCAGGCAAGAATACTGGTCTGGGTTGCCATGCCCTCCTCCAGGGGATCTTCCTGACCTAGGGATCGAACTCACCTCTCTTATGTCTCCTGCGTTGGCAGACAGGTTCTTTACCACAAGCACCACCTGGGCAGCCCCACATGTATTCCTTAGTCCCAAATTCCTAATTTATCCCTCCCCACCCTTTCCCTTTTGATAACTATAAGTTTGTTTTCTATGTCTGTGAGTCTGTTTCTGTTTTGTAAACGAGTTCATTTGTATCATTTTTTTAGGTTCCACATGTGATATCCCACTTATATTCACACCCTTTCCAGCATTTATTGTTTGTAGACTTTTTGATGATGGCCATCTTGACTGGTGTGAGTTGATACTCATTGCAGTTTTGATTTGATTTTCTCTGATAATTAGTAGTATTGAGCACCTTTATTATGGTATTGTCTTTAGCAAAAAGTACCATAAGTCTGGGGCTTCCCAGGTGAAGCTAGTGGTAAAGAATCCACCTGCCAATGTAGGAGACACAAGAGACATGGGTTCCACCCCCGGGTCAGGAAGATTCCCTGGAGAAGCAAATGGCAAACCACTCCAGTACTCTTGCCTGGATAATTCCATGGACAGAGGAGCCTGGAGGTCTATATCCATGGGGTCACAAAGAGTCAGACATGACTGAACGCCTGAGCACATACACCATAAGTCTACTTTAAGCNTTTATTTTTCTGGGCTCCAAAATCACTGCAGATGGTGACTGCAGCCATGAAATTAAAAGACACTTACTCCTTGGAAGGAAAGTTATGACCAACCTAGACAGCATATTAAAAGGCAGAGACATTACTTTGTCCACAAAGGTCTGTCTAGTCAAGGCTATGGTTTTTCCAGTGGTCATGTATGGATGTGAGAGTTGGACTATAAAGAAAGCTGAGTGCTGAAGAATTGATGCTTTTGAACTATGGTGTTGGAGAAGACTCTTGAAAGTCCCTTGGATTGCAAGGAGATCCAACCAACCCATTCTAAAGGAGATCAGTCCTGGGTGTTCATTGGAAGGACTGATTTTGTAGCTGAAACTCCAATACTTTGGCCACCTCATGGGAAGAGCTGACTCATTTGAAAAGACCCTGATGCTGGGAAAGATTGAGGGCAGGAGGAGAAGGGGACGACAGAGGATGAGATGGTTGGATGTCATCACGGACACGATGGACGTGAGTCTGAGTGAACTCTGGGAGATGGTGATGGACAGGGAGGCCTGGCATGCTTCGATTCATGGGGTAGCAAAGAGTCGGACACGACTGAGCGACTGAACTGAACTGAAGTCACTCAGTTCAGTCGCTCAGTCGTGTCCGACTCTTTGTGACCCCATGGACTGCAGCACGCCAGGCCTCCCTGTCCATCACCAACTCCCGTAGTCCACCCAAACCCATGTCCATCAAGTCGGTGATGTCAGTAGTATATAAGCATAGTATCATATACTATTCATAAACCATAAGTCACTTTTTTGAGGGTCATTTAGGTGGTTTCTGATGTTTTGCAATTATAAGCAATGTTGTGATACACATCCTTGTGTGCTGAGGTCTTTGGTTGCTTGTCCAGTTCTTCCCCCAGGACAGTGGGTCTCGAAATACATTTCATGGAGCCCATGGGAATGCCTCAGGGGCTCTTGCAGGGGTGAGGTGAAGGCTGCAGGGCTCCAGCCCTCACCTTCCTTCATAGGTTATCTTACCAGTCATAGGTTCACTTCTCTCTGCTCTACTTGGTGAGAAAAAGGAGTTCATCCCTAAGTGCAGCTGGAAATCCAGTGCTTTAGAACATAGTCGAGGAAAAATAAAATTGTTATGTCAGAGAGTAGGCATGTTTAAAGATCTGATATGTACGACTCCTGATAAACTGATTTACATTCCCACCAAAAGCATATGTGTGCCTGTGTTTCCCACACCAACACCTTTTATTTATACAGATCTAAAGATACTCTTTTAACTTATATTAATATAAATAAATTTATATGAATTAAATTTATATTTCTTTGATTAGTCATTATATTACTTTCTTATTGCTGCTGTAACACATTACTACAAACTTGGTAGCTTAAAACAGCATAAATATATTATGTTATAGACCTGGAAGTTAGAAATCCAGCACAGGTCTTACAGGACTAACACCAGTTTGCCAGCAGGGCTGCATTTCTTTCTAGAAGCTCTAATGGAGAACCTGTTTCCTTGCCCTTTCCAGCCTCTAGAAGCCCTTCATTCCTTGGCCTGTGGCTCTTTCCTCCATCGTTATTCCAATCTCTGCTTCTTTCCTTATGTCTACTTTTCTGACTCTGGCCCTCCTTCTTCCCTCCTTTGGGACCATCCAGATAATCCAGAATAATATAATAATATTATAAATATTATAGTAATATTTCAGAATAATCTCAAAATCCTTAATCACTTTTTCAAAATCTCTTTTGTTACATGAGGTTAACATATTCACAGGTTCTTGGGGTTACAACATGACATCTCTGGGGAGCCATTGTCACAGTGGTGATATAGAGCATGTTTTCTTTTATTAATTGACAATCTGTAGTTCTTTGATAAATTATTTCTCTGTGACCTTTGCTCATTTTGCTATTAAGATATTTGTATTTTCCTGGTTGATTTGTTTTAAATATATATATATATATATATATGAATTATAACTGTGTTTCCTATTACATANTATTTTCCTGGTTGATTTGTTTTAAATATATATATATATATATATATATATGAATTATAACTGTGTTTCCTATTACATATATTGCAAATCTTTTCCTTCACATTTCTGTTTTCTGAACTCTCTTTAGGTTGTGTACTTGTCTGCTTGGGTTGCTTTGGGTTGCCATAACAAAATAGACTATAGTCTTGATACCTTAAACAACAGAAATGTATTTTCTCGCAGTTCTGGAGGTTAGAAGTCCAAGATCAAGGTGCCAGCATGGTTGATGTCTAGAGAGAGTTAGCAAGGCCACTTTTACCAGAGATTTGTAAACACGTACATACACTTTCTTCTTCAACTTTTATATGTTTGCCTTATTTAACATCCAAATTTTAGCCATTCTGTAATATAATTTGGGGTAAGGTCTTACTCTGTGTTTTGCCACCTCTGTTTACCATTTTATTCTTCAAATACAGCTTCAAAATAGTTTCTAAGGACATGAGCCTTTAACCAGACAGGAGTCCTGGATTTGCAATCATCTGGATACTGGCCTGTTAAAACCAGTTTTTTTCCTTTGCTTTCTCTGCTAGTTGTAGAACACTATTTTCTGTCTTTCTGGAAAATCCATTCATTCAGTAAAAGACCAACAGCTGAAGCCAACTTTTATTTTAAAAGGAAACAATGAGTTTCCTTAATATTTCAGGCTGGAACAGCATTCCATGTAGAACAATTTACCATCAACTCATCTGAATGTGTTTTCACATTCCTAAGTCCTAAGGTTATTTGATTTTCAAAACCAATGGAAAAACCTATCCGTAGAAGAAAATTATTTAGATATTTGAACTTTAAAAACTTGGGCTATATCTGTTGGGGCCATTCAGTGTTCTGCACTGCACAAGTCAGCATGAAATGTTTGTGCCTTGGAATCAATGGCTGGGGTAAAGCTTCAAGCTGCAGAAAAGTGAGCTCTAAATCCTATGAAACTGACTGAATAACTTGTAGCCACATTAATAATTGTAATTCTAAAATAACAACAGTAAATAATAGTACAAGTATAAAATGATCTCAACGATTAAATATTCAATTGTATTAAAATTCCCATTTACTCCAACGCCTTGCCTAAGCTCTTATATGTGTCTTGGCCCTGTGTTTCCAGGGACTAAATAAATGCATGACAACAAAACAAACATTTGTGATGCAAATAATTTTGAGATACAAACAACAAATACAAATTTGTTATATAAAATATATTAATGTTTATAAATTTACATGTTGTAAATATGGTGTGATATGGTATCATATTACATGGTACATTTTAAGTAAAACAGTAAAAGCAATTTTTCTACTTCATAGTCAGACCTTGAAAATGAATAGTTTCTTATCCACAAATGTGTTGAATTGGAAAAATTTGTTTCTAAATCAGTTGTTCAAAACTCAGAAATTATGTAACTATAAAGATAAGATTCTAAGTGGTGATGAGAGCCAGCCTGTGGGTGTGTGCATGCTTAGTTGCTCAGTTGTGTCTGACTGTGGCACCATGGACTTTAGCCTAATAGGCTCTTCTGTTCATGGAATTCTCTAGGCAAGAGTACTGGATTGGGTAAGCATTCCCTTCTCTAGGGGATCTTCACAACGCAGGGGTCAAACCTGGGTCTCTTGCATGGAAGGTGGATTGTTTACCATTGAGAGCCAACCTAGCTATAGGTTTTTTATTTGGTTGAAATTATATGCATTTTCTATGAGAGGTAGTTGAAATAATATACATTTATTACAAGGAATACTTTTCAGATATAATACTAGTGATTAAAAGGAAAAAAAACAATTGCTTAGTAAGACATGTTTTATTTATCTAGGACGGTAATCCTTAAGGAAGTTGAAAGCTTAGTGAATGCTTTTTGTGGACATTTCAGGAGGCTTTGAGATCTTTCTAAGGGGTTAGAGGTTGGTGGCATGGGTCTAAATTATGTCACAATTGCTCTTCCTTTTTTTTTAATACAGTGCCTTGCCCTACTGTTCTTGCTATCAGTCATATTCACTGCTCTATTTTAATTAATAAATGGGATGCTGAGAAGCCAGAAGAGCAGTGAGTTAATGAAGGAGAAGGCACAGCATTGTGAGATCCCTTGGCAGAGAAAGGGAAAGGTGGAGAAAAGGATGGTGGAGAAGAGTCAGGGTCTTCTGTGAATTGGCCCTAAGGCCATTTTGGGGGAATCCTGCTAAAGATGCATAAGCTTCCTCAAATAATAATGATGGTCTCTGTTGCCATGACTTCCTCACCTAACCTGGTATTGAACATTGCCAGAATTAGAACTAAGACTATTGCTTCCCTGAGGGAGGGGAGATTTACATAACTTGGGGAAGAATTTGAGGATTGATGATAATTAAAGAAACAAAAACAGCAAAGTTAGTTATTAATTCAGGAGAAAATAAAAAACCAAGTAAGGAAAAAGAAGTGACTGTAGTATACTACCAGAGAAGGCAGTGGCACCCCACTCCAGCACTCTTGCCTGGAAAATCCCATGGGTGGAGGAGCCTGGTGGGCTGCAGTCCATGGGGTTGCTAAGAGTCGGACACGACTGAGCTACTTCACTTTCACTTTTCACTTTCATGCATTGGAGGAGGAAATGGCAGCCCACTCCAGTATTCTTGCCTGGAGAATCCCGGGGACGGGGGAGCCTGGTGGGCTGCCGTCTCTGGGGTCGAACAGAATCGGACACGACTGAAGCAACTTCTCAGCAGCAGAGTATACTACGTGGCTCAGCTGTCAGTAAGATTTTTACAATTATAAAAGATAACTTGTACCAGTTAGCAATTTGTTGCCTTTGGCCCCAGATTGAAACTTCATTTCCTGACAAAAATTGATCTGGATCCTCCATTTCTCCTTTGCAGCCGACATGGTGTTAAAAACTATGTCAGTAGAGGGCACTGGAGGGACACTGGAGGAGAAAGGGGCTTCTCTTCCCAGTCTCAGTGTTTTCTGTTTTTCTTCTTCTTGCTCCTACTGTTTGGTTGCCAGCAGTGGATAAGTTGGGAGAGACATCCGTGGCATTCACCTATATTAAGTTTCAATAGCACCTCATGTAGAGCTTCCTACTGAATTTTCATGGCACTCCAATGAGTAGGTTTCCACTGAGTCCTGCCAGCACCCCAGTGGTTGGCTTTTCAATCATGACCTGTCAGCCCTCCTGAAAAGCTCCTTCTGCTTTCCAGACTTGGCCATGGTTTTCTACCCACCTGGACCCTGGTATTTTCTGCTTGTCTAGTGACTATTGACTAGCTTTGACCTAGAGCAATTCAGTATACTTTTCTGCCAACTCAGCCTCAGGAAGGGAATGTTTTTTCCTTGAGTAGGCTTACTTGTTTCTAGGGTTATTGTTCAGAGTTAAGTTTCTCCAATAAGATAGTCCCATATTGCTGTGAATAGTTGTTATACTAAACTTTCCCTTTACAAATTTCTGTGTGGTTTCTGTCTCCTGATTGGACCTTGATTAATTCAACACTGAAAACTAACCAGAATTGATTTAACTATTTTGAGATGATGAGGAGTTGGAAAGCATGAGTGTGTGTGTGAGAGTCAGATACAGAGACAGAGAGAGAGATAAGGTAGTTAAATCTTAATCTTCTGGGCTTTATTTTTTGGTGGCTCAGTGGTAGACAATCCGGCTGACAATGCAGAGGGCACAGGTTCGATTGAGATCCCTGACCCAGGAATATCCTACATGCCATGGAGCCAACTGAGTCCGTGCACCACACCTATTGAGCCCGTGCTCTAGAGTCCAAGAGCCACAACTACTAAGCCCACTTGCCCTAGAGCCCACGCTTTGCAGCAAGAGAAGCGACTGCAATGAGAAGCCCGCGCACTGCAGCTAGAGAAAAACCCGTGCAGCAACAGAGACCCAGCACAGCCGAAAATAAATTTTAAAAAGTTTTAAATCTTTATCTTCCACAGTAAGAAATTGATAAATAAAATCTAAAACTGAAAATTTAGAGAATATAGTATAAGATTGACATTTGGATATTTGAAAGGGATAATAATAGGAAATAGAGTATGAAGTATCTGTTCTTTTTGTAACAAGACGTACATTTGAGTCTTCATGATCATAGACAACTTTGAGGAGATTTTAAGTGATTAAAAGAAAAACACTGGGGTTGAAACAAACAAAAAAGAGAAGGAAGGAAAGACAGTAACAAAGTTTGTGTGATTCAAAAGATGTGTCACTGAGATAGTTTGGTGTTCTTTTTTTTTTCATCAAACACACAGTACATGATCAAACTAATAGTAAAGACAGTAGATCAGTCACTTATAAAGCTTGTAGGAGGGTTAACAGACAAAAGTAGTAAAATCATCTATATCCGTAATAAGTGGTTAAGAGAGGCACATAACAACAAGATGTAAAATATGATGTCAAAAACATTAAATGTGGGGTGGGAAAGTAAAAACGGAGGATTGTTTAAAGGTATTCAAACTTAATTACATATGTAGAGAGATTACTGTATATAAACCTCATGGTAACTACAAAACAAAAATCTAAAAAGAAAATCACACACAGAAAAAGAGAAAGAAATCCAAACGTAACACTGAAGATAAGCATCAAGTCACAAGGAGAGCAAAAGAAAAAGAAACAAAAAAGGACTCCAAAATCAACCCAAGAACAATTCACAAAATGGCAATAAGCACATACCAAGAATCATTTTAAATGTAAATGATTAAATGCTCCAATCAAAAGATATATAGTGGATGAATAGATACAAAAGCAAGACCCATAAAATATATACTTCCTACAAAAGACTCAATTCAGCATCTAAAGACACACAGGCTGAAGGTGAGGAGATGGAAAAAAGCATTCTATGCAAGTGGAAATCAAAAGAAAGCCAGGGAGCTTCCCGGTTGATTTAGCGGTACAGAGTCTGCCTGCCAGTGCAGGAGACACAGGTTCGATACCTGGCATGGGAAGATCCCACGTGTCACAGAGCAACTAAGCCTGTGTGTCTCAACTACTGAGCCTGTGCTCTAGAGCCCAGGAGCTGCAAGTACTGAGCCCATGTGCCACAACTGCTGAAGCCCACACGCCCTAGAGCCTGTGTTGCACAACAAGAGAAGCCACTGCAATGAGAAGCCTGTGCACCGCAACTAGAGAGCAGCCTCTGCTCATGCAACGAGAAAAGCCAGTGCAGCAACAAAGAGCGAGCACAGCCACTGATGAGTAAACCTGTGTTTAAAAAAGCAAGTCAGGGTAGCGATATCTACGTCAGACAAAACAGACTTTAACATGAAGACTGTTAGGAGAGACAAAGAAGGACATGACATAGTGATAAAGGGATCAATCCAAGACAAAGATACAGCGATCGTAAATATATACACCTAAATACACAAAGCAAATATTAATACACAGAAAGGAGAAACTGGCAATAATGTGATACAGTAATGGACATTAACACCCCATTTACATCAATGGACAGATCATCTAGAAAGAAAATCCACTGGGAAACACTGATCTTAAATGACACATGAGAATAGATGACTTAATAGATACATATATAGAATATTTCATCCCAAAGCAGCAGAACACACATTCTTCTCAAGTGCGCATAGAACATTATCCAGGATAGATTACATGCTAGTGCAGAGAACAAGTCTCAGTAAATTTAAGACTGGAATAATATCATGCATCTTTTCTGACCAAAACCCTATGGGACTTGAAATCAACTGTAAGGAAAAAAACTACAGAAACACAAACACAGGAGGGCTAAACAATACACTACTAAAAACCAATGATTTATTGAAGAAAACAAAGGGGAAATTAAAAAACACCTAAAAACAAATAACAAAAATATAATGATCCAAATTCTATGGGAAAACAAAACAATGTACAGAGAGTTTCCTGGTGGTCCAGTGGTTAGGACTCCGTGCTTTCACTGCTGTGGGCCTGGGTTTAACCCCTGCTCAGGGAACTAAGATCCTACAAGCTATGCAGTGTGGAGGCCAAAAACAAAAAACCTATGGAATTCAGCAAAAGCAGTTCAAAGAGAGAAGTTCATAGAGATGCAAGCCTACCTCAGGAAATAAGGAAAATCTCAAACAACCTAACTTTACAGCTAAAGGAACTAGAAAAAAGAACAAAGTCAGTAGAAGGAAAGAAATCATAAAGGTCAGAGAAGAAATAAATGAAATAGAGGTTTAAAAACAATAGAAAATATCAGTGAAACTAAGAGCTGTTTCCTTGAAAAGATAAAATTGATAAATCTTTAGGCAGATTCATTAAAAAAGGGGGGCCCAAATAAAATCAGAAATGAAAAAGAAGTTAAAACTGGCACCACAGAAAAAAATCATAGCGATCACTATGAACAACTATATGTGAATAAAATGGATAACCTAGAATAAATGGACAAATTCTTAGAAATGTACAGTCTCCCAAGACATAATCAGGAAGAAATACAAAGTATGAACAGACCAGTTGTCAGGAGTAAAATCCAATCAGTAACAACAATAACAACAAAATTCCCAACAAATAAAAGTGAGGACCAGATGGCTTTACAGTGAACTCCAGCTTTTAAAGAAGAGTTAACACCCTCTCCAGTATTCTTGCCTGGAGAATCCCAGGGACAGAGGAGCCTAGTGGGCTGCTGTCTTTGGGGTCGCACAGAGTCGGACATGACTGAAGTGACTTAGCAGCAGCAGCAGCAACAACACTTATTCTTCTTAACCATTTCAAAAAATTGCAGAGGAAATAATGCTTCCAAACTCAAATCTGTGAGGTTAGCATCACCCTGATACTAAAAGTAGGCAAAGATATGAAAAAAAAAAAAAAGACCAATATCACTGATGAACAAAGATACAAAAATCCTCAACAAAACATCGGCAAACCAAATTCAACAATACATTAAAAAGGTCATACACCATGCTCAAGTGGGATACATCCCAGGCATGCAAGGATGTTTCAATATTTGCAAGTCAATCAATGATATACCACGAATCAATCAAAATGATATGCCACACTAACAAATTGAAGAATAAAAATCATATAATCTCCATAAATGCAGACAAAAGCTTTTGACAAAATTCAGCATCCATTCATGATAAAAACTCTCAACAAAGTGAGTATAGGGGGACCATACCTCAATATAATAAAGGCTATGTACAACAAGCCCACAGCCAAAATGTACTTAATGGTAAAACGTTGAAAGCATTTTTTCTAAGATTAAGAACAACATAAGGATGCCCACTCTCATACGTTTATTCAACATAGTATTGAAAGTCCTAACCACAGCAATTAGACACAATCACAATTCAGATGGTTTCAGACACAGCCCAGGAAGGCAAATGAGTCAAGTGGGCCTGGTGGGGACTGTCACCTGTGAAGACAGTCTAGTCAAAAAGCTTTCCCTCCTGTCAGCTAATGTTGAAGCTGAACTTCTGAGCTGACCTGCTGCAGGGTTGATGTGCTTAGCTGCTCAGTCGAGTCCAACTCTTTTCAACCCCATGGACTGTAGCCCCAGGCTCCTCTGTCCATGGGGATTCTCCAGGCAAGAACACTGGAGGGGGTTGCCATGCCCTCCTCCAGGGCTGAAAGGAATGGTAATTAGTAGTCCTCTCCTGTGCAGTGCTCTCACCAGGGGTCCTCCATGACCCTGTTGGCTCCAGATAATCAGAGAGACCTTATCTAAGCCCTCTCCTCCCCATTTTGGGCCCTCATCTTCATCCCTCTCCCAGGACCCTCAAAAGACCTGGCTAGGGCAGTTTTTCACACTGCAGTGTTAATGAATTAACAGCTCCCTGCTCACAATGGGTGTCTACCTTTTCAAAGAGAATGCTCAGAATGGAAATAGATCTGGTTACCAATCTGGTATTTTAGGGCCCTTCACACTTCAAAGGAGGGTCTTCCTTGGCTTTTCAGATCACACCAAGGGAGAAGAACAAAACTCAGTCTTTGTAGGAAGCTAGCTGACTTCCAATTTCTACTGGGGCCTGGTTTAAAAGTCTTTAGGGACCCAGTCTTCCCTGCTGTTGAACAGTCAGTTGACTTATTCAATGCCCATTGTTAAGAGCCGTTTGATATCTACCAGGTATTGGTCAAAAAATACATCAAAAAAAGATATATTAAACTAGAAAAGGAAATGATCACTATAAGTTGGTCTAGAACGATCAATCATTATTTCTAGTTTTAAAAAAAGTATCAGTTTTTTTTTTTTTTTTTTTGGTTGTAAGTGCATTTCTTTGGTTTCCTCCATTCAGCCAAAGGATGTCCCCCTGGCTCCTAAAAGCAGGCCTTGCAATTTAAATGTGTGGTCACCAGGTGGTGGAAGTGGGCCATGTCCATGGAATCTAATTGGCCTGAGAAGCTGAGTTCACCTTGCCTCAAATTGCCTTAAACCTAGGCCGAGCTAGGACTTCTTTTCCTTTCAGTCATATTCAACATGGAGTTCATCAAAAGATGTTTGCCTTTCTGGCAATTCCCGTCCGAAAATGTCTACGTTGTAACGTACACCCCTCTTGCTGAAAGATTTCACCCTTCTGTTCAGTTCTGAGAAAGTCAAGAGTTCCTGTACTTAGTGTAAAAGCCTCAGAACCCTCTTTTTTCAATCAGTTCATCCTTGTCATCTGACACTTTCTATTTCCCTTTCCCCTCCTGTTACTTGGAAGAGCCTCTCACCTCTCCTTACATTCTTAGGGAGGATTGCATGCTCTGCTTGGGGGCAAGCCTGGAGGCTTTACTGAGTTGTAGAGGCAGGCAGCAGGCTGGGAAGGACCTGTCCAGGCAGGAGGGGAAGGTGGTGATGGAGACAAGAAGGGCTGAATGTTTCCTCTCCCTCCACTGCTGTATCTGACAAGTTGATCAGTAACTCCCTTTGGATACTTTGCTCGCTGGGAATGGCCTCACCTAGCCGCTCTGTTCCTTTACTTGGTTCCCCTCCAAGGACAAGAGATTCTCATTATTCATGGTTGTTATGTCCCATAGAGTTGCCACAAATAATCAACCATCGCACCTATGAAAACACAAGTTTAGGTTTCCATAAACCTTGAACATTGCCAACTATTGACCAACATCTAATCTTGTTTCATGTATATTTCTGTTTAAAGACACCTTACTCCTCTCTCATAGCTCAGTGGGTAAAGACTGCCTACAATTTAGGAGACCTGGATTTTGATTCCTGGGTTGGGAAGATCCCCTGGAGAAGGAAATGGCAAGCCACTCCAGTATTCTTGTCTGGAGAATCCTATAGACAGAGGAGCTAGACTTAGAATCCAAACTACTACTACCACTTAATATATTGATTTACTTTATATATTATGTTATTTTATATACTGATTTGATATATTGATATTTTTATTAACCTTGAACTCATTGCCAATAGTAGTATAACTCATACCTGAATAAAGCTCATCTAACACAAGTCGGAGAAGGCAATGGCACCCCACTCCAATACTCTTGCCTAGAAAATCCCATGGACGGAGGAGCCTGGTGGGCTGCAGTCCATGGGGTCGCTAAGAGTCTGACACGACTGAGCGACTTCAGTTTCACTTTTCCTTTCATGCACTGGAGAAGGAAATGGCAACCCACTCCAGTGTTCTTGCCTGGAGAATCCCAGGGACGGGGCCGCCTGGTGGGCTGC
Source organism: Redunca redunca (assembly GCA_006410935.1). NCBI lineage: Eukaryota > Metazoa > Chordata > Mammalia > Artiodactyla > Bovidae > Redunca > Redunca redunca. Next base: position 208,793 of record SJYQ01004502.1, read on the forward strand.
CGTCTCTGGGGTTGCACAGAGTCAGACACGACTGAAGCGACTTAGCAGCAGCAACACAAGTATTTTCTCCATAAGGCACATCACAATCTTTCTGTACTTAGGGTAGGATCACGATGCACTTAGGGGCCATTTCAACAGTTAAGATGCCAATAAAAGGCATAAAGGTATGATGTGTGATAAAAGGCATAAAGATGTAAAAAAAAGTGACAGCAAATGGACTGAATTCAGTATAAAAGCTGAGACAAGAAAGACTTGTCTTGTGTGGTCTCAGCTGGGAACAGATACATCAGGCAGCTCAGACTTCTACTGACCTGCATCATGTCTTGATTTGGGGGTTACAAGGGAAGTTTAGCAAGTCGGCAAAATTACAGAGGCAGACCTATAGGATCAGCTGTACACATGCTCCCTAAGTTCAGATCTCAGCTCTCCCAACTTTTCATTTCTCCTTCCAACAAGAGCTCTCCTAGTCTCACATTGACAACTATCATCTCTAGGCAAACTGCTTCCAAACATTCATTCAAAGCCTTTCCGGGGAATTCCCTGGTAGTCCAGTGATTAGGACTTGATGCTTCCACTGCCATGGTCCCAGGTTCAATACCTGGATGGGGAACACCAGTGAAGCTTTCCAGCAGTGTCCCGCCATTCCTCTAACCAGACTTTCATTCTTTGCTTGAGGAAGAGAGTGGTGGCGAGGATTTGGTGGCACATGGGAGATGGCTTGCTTCACTCCTTAGGCCAAATTGTTCTGCATCCCTGTCATAGTTCATCAGGATAGACCTTTACAAGTGAAACAAGTATGAATGTATTCCACTCACAAACTTATGTAACTACACAATTCACCCTCCCCTCTTCCTTCTCCCTAGGATTAGTGCTAAATCTCACAGCTTATGCAATAGCCTGATTTTGGTGTGGAAGGGCTAACGCTTCTTGATTTTAGTCTGGCCTATGCTGGCCTGCTTTATGATGTGAGAGAATCATATCATTGGGGAAGCTGCAGCCTTTCCCCTCTCCCTTCATTCTTAGGGAGGACTGCACGCTCTGCTTGGGGGCAAGCCTGGAGGCTTTACTGGGTAAAGAGCCCACCTGCAATGCAAGAGACATAGGAGACATGGGTTCGATCCCTGAGTTAGGAAGATCCCCTGGAGAAGGGAGAGGCTACCCACTCCATTATTCTTGCCTGGAGAATTCCATGGACAGAAGAGCCTGGTGAGCCATGGGGTCGCAGAGTTGGAGTGACTGAGTGACTTAGCATGCATATGCTGACCTCCTTTACGATGTGAGGGAATAGACTTGGGGAGGGGGTGTGAGGAGTCACCACTGTGGTTTCTAGTCCTGCCTCATTAGGGAGTCCCTTCCACAGACTTTGATTCCAGAAAGGACCCCATGGTAGCCAAGGCACATAGACTGCTCCTCTCTTGGGAGCTAGTTACTGATGCTTGATAATAGTGGATGTTAATTGCACTCTTCCAATGGGACAGTCTCCATACTGGAGGCTTTTAAGACTTTATCTCATTTAATTGTCAGAAGAATCCTATGAGATAAGTATTGATATTATCTCTACTTTATGGACAGGCTCAGAGGACAAAAATAATTTGCCTCAATTAACAGCTAAGTAGCAGAACTGGATGTTACCCCCAAATTCATTTGAGCCTAGGGTCCATGCACTTAGCTACTCACAATAAAACCCTTCCTCCCCTGGAAGGCCCCGGAGCCCTCCCTACTCTCCACTTTGCTACAGTGACTCTTGTGTCCTGGTGCTGGTTGGGGACTAAAATTAAGTAGCTGTGTGTACTCTGCTATAGTGCAATCAACTGTTTATTCTATAAGCCAGGGTAAAGAAGAGATCCAGACCTTGCCCCCTAGAAGCTCACACCAAGCTCTGCCAAGCAGTTTGCTCCAAATGCTTCCTTTGAAACCATTCATCTCAGATTGGAACTTGAACCCATGTGCTGGGACTCAAACCAGGCCAAAACCCTGCTTGGGACTTGAACCCACATGGCCAAGACTCAAACCCAGTCAAACTCCACAGTCTCCAAAATAAGATCACACACCTGGTTTCAGGACCTAATGAAGCTCATTCTTGATGAATTCAGTAAGAGACAAAGTGATAGGCAAGAAGTGGACTTATTTAGAGAGAAACACCCTCCATAGACAGAGTGTGGAACATCTCAGAGGGTGAGTGTGGCCTTGAAATGTGGTATGGTTAGCTTTTATGGGCAGGGTCATTTCATAGGCTGAGTGGGAAGATTATTCTACCTAATTTGGGGAGGGGATGGAGATTTCCAGGAATTGGGCCACTATCTGCTTTTTGGGGGGAGGGGGGCTTCCCAGGTGGCCCTAGTGGTAAAGAACCCGCCTGCCACTGCAGGAGATGTAAGAGACCCAGGTTCGATCTCTGGGTCAGGAAGATTACCTGGACAAGAGCATGGCAACCCACTCCAGTATTCTTGCCTGGAGAATCCCATGGAGAGGGGAGCCTGGTGGGCTACAGTCCATAGGCTTGCAAAGAGTCAGACATGACTGAAGTGACTTAGAACCCACTTTTTGGTCTTTTCTGATTAGCTTAGAACTGTCATGGTGCCTGTGGATGTCTTTTAGCTTGCTGATGTGTTACAAGGAGCATACACTGAGGTTCAAGGTCTAGTCAAAGCTGACTTGTCTGCCATCTTGGGCCCATTTGATTCTAACCAGTTTATGTTGGTGTCCTTGGGCTATGTCATTCCTTCAAAGGTTGTGCCCTGACCTTGTCCCTCCTGTTTTCACTTTTGCCTAACACGAGTCCATGTGTCCAGTGCACAGTGAGGCCGAACATACTGAAACAAAGGTCTAAGAGGCTGAAGCCTTTTCCCCACAAGCAAGAAACACTGGGAAACTATTATACCCTGGAGGCTCCATAGGGTCCTTCAGGACTGCCAGGGTAGAATAGAAGCTGTCCTACTATTCAAAACAAAAATCATCATCTTTGTTGCTTAAGGCCACGATGCCTATTAGTTAGGCCCAGGAGGAGCCAAGGAGAAGGGCTGGTTGACTCTGACATGAGGTCTTTGAGGAGTCCTTGAGCCTTCCCCAGAGACATTGCTCTGCACAGGGAACCTCACTCAGCCGAACGTACAGAGAGGCAGAAACAGAGCCTGGAAGAGGGAGGACAGCAAGAGGGATGGGGGAGAGGTGGCAGAGGGCTAGTCACAGACAAGACGCCGGATGTTCTCAAGGCGCGCGTTCCAGGATGCTGCCTCACAAAGACTTGCTCTGTGCTGAAAATGTCACCCAGCAGGGAATCCTGTCTCCTGCCACTCTGTACCAACTTCACCCAGAGGTCACCTATTGTCAGAGGGAGCCCAGGGAGAAAGTAAGACGAGAAAGGGCCCAGTAGGCTGGTTTTATTCTGATTTTGATGATTTCTGTTTTTGTTTTTTAATTGAAGTATGATTGATTGTTGACTAAAAAGGTGTACAACGTGAGAGTTGCAAGCTAAGTTTCATTTGGGGCAAAATGAGGACTGTAGCCCGGGAGACAGCACCTCAGATAGCTCTGAGAGACTGCTCCAAAGAGGCAGTGGGGTAAGGTCAATATATAAGATTTTGGTGAAGGGGGAGTTCAGTGCAATCAAGCGCTTACTTTACAAAAAGTTTTCTGCTAGTCACAAGGAGCTGATGTCACCATGAAGGGATTTAATGCTTTTCTAGATACGAAGAGATGCAAGGATTATGAAATCAGTTCATGAAAATATCTCACTATCTAAAGACCTGTTCTGCCAGTTTCCCTGGAGCACAGAGTCCTTCACTCTCCACCCTGAATTCCTTTCAGGGAGTGCTGAAGGTCAGAAGCTGCAGCAGCACGTGTGTGGGCTACGTCGCTTCAGTCGTGTCTGACTCTGTGTGACCCCATGGACTGTAGCCCGCCAGGCTCCTCTGTCCATGGGATTCTCCAGGCAATATTACTGGAGTGGATTGCCATGCCCTCCTCCAGGGGATCTTCCCTACCCAGGGATCGACCCTACGTCTCTTCTGTCTCTGTGCATTGGCAAGTTGGTTCTTTACCACTAGAGCCAACTGAGAAGCCCGCAGGCGGATGGCAAATGCCCTTGTTGCTGATCAGTCACTGGCAAATGCTCTTGGCGAGTGTCAGTTTGTAGTTGACATGATTTACAAGGTTTCAGGTATACAACAAAGTGATTCACTTGTACATTATATGTATAAATCTGTATTTTTTTATTCTTTTCCATTGTAAGTTATTACAAGATACTGAATATAGTTCCCTGTGCTCCACAATAGGGTCCTTGCTGTTTATTTTACATATAATAGTGTGCATCTGTTTCTGTTAATCCCAAATTCCTAACTTATCCCCCTGCCCTTTCCCCTGTTGGTAACCATACATTATTTTCTATGTCTGTGAGTCTATTTCTGTTTTGTTAAAAAGTCCATTTGTATCATTCTTTTAGATTCCACATAGAAGTGATATTGTCTGTCTTTTCCTGATGTACTTTACTTAGTATGATAATCCTAGGTAGCTGGTTTTGTGTAAGTAAATTAATAGAGGTAGAGTCCCAACTGGTTCCCAAATGGCAGTGAACTGTACCCAGTCACCCCAGAGTGATAGCTGATTTTAATATGAACAGGATTGTCCCGCATTTTCTGAAGGCAGTGGTGACCAGGGAAGCAAAGGTCGTTGCCCAGTCACCTAGAGAAGCTTGGAGAAAGCAGCCTTCAGAGAGCAACTATCTGGCAGCCAGGGTTGAAGGCCCACACTGGTCCCTGTGGCAGCAGAAGACAGTTTTGGGTGAACCACGAGAAAAAGACAGAGAAAGTTCTCAAATGATTGTAAACACTTGCATTACTCAGGGCACTTGGGTTGCAAACAACAGAAGTAAACTCTGGAAAACTGAAAGCAAAAAGAATATCTCTTTAAAACTTTTTATTTTGTATTGGAGTATAGACAATTAACAATGTGGTGGTGGTTTCAGATGGACAGCTAAGGGACTTGGCCACACATACACATGTATCTCCCTTCCCAACCAGGCTGCCACACAATATTGAGCAGAGTTCCATGTGCTGTACACTAGGTCCTTGTTGGCTATCCACTTTAAATATAACAGTACATACATGTGGATTCCAAACTCCTTAATGATCCCTCTCCCCTGGTGACAAGCTTGTTCTCTAAGTCTGTCAGTCTGTTTCTGTTTTGTAAATAAGGCAGTTTGCATCATTTCTTTTTAGATTCCACAAATAAGGGATGTCATACGATGTTTCTCTTTCTCTGTCTGACTGACTTCACTCGGTATGACAATCTCTGGATCCAGCCATCCATGTTGCTGCAAATGGCATTATTTCATTCAAACAAAAGAATTTGGGCAGCCCAGAGAACTGAGAAAAGGCCTCAATAGGGGCAGAAACTAGGGCAGCTCAGAGATGCAGGAAGTGGAAGTGATGGGCAACCTTGTCCTTGGGGATGAACCTGTTTTGCCATTTGGGGTCCTTGTGTTCCGAGGCCCAGGGTCTAATTTTCACAGGACCAGAGTCCCGTTTGCTTAGTTGGGAACATGTGCTCATGTTTGGTTGGGAGTGGGGCACCTTGCAGGACAGCCCCACTAGGCCGGCGTGCTCTGGACGGGGCAGTGTCTGGATGGGACACAGATGGAGACACAAGGATGGCGCAAGGAGTGTGCCCCTGTGTATTCACTCACCTGGGCTTTCCCTGGAGACAAGCAGGTAGGCTCTCCTTGGAGTGAATTTTAAAGCACCCCTGCTGGTTAGAATTGAGGTTAGAAATAAGAGAAGCAGCAATAGGGAAAGTACTACAGCAGGAAAGAAACAGGAGGCAATCTCAGAAAAGAGCACCATTCAGGGATGTATGTGAAGAGAGGTGGGACACTTCTCTTCCTTCCCCTTTCTTCAGAGCTGCCATGCACAGTTTGGGGAAAGCGCCTCATTAGCTGTGCCTGCGGGAAGTGCTAACCACAGATAGGAGACAAATATGGAAGAAAGAAAAGGGAAAAAATTCAAACTTTGAACCAAGGCACAATGGCTAGCCTGTGTTCAGGTGTTCAAAATAAGTAAATGTCTTCAGTCAACCTAGCCCCTCTTGGACTTCCCTAGTGGTCCAGTGGTTAAGAATCTGCTTGCCAGTGCAGCAGGGGACATGGGTTCGATCCCTGGTCCAGAGACACAGATAAGCCTAGAGGACTATAAAAGGACTACGCTTAGAGAACACTTGAAGTCAGGACCAAAGACCCGCTGAGCAACAGAGACAAAGTATGTCCTTGAATAGAAGAAGGCTGAGCGGCCTCTCTCTTGTTTCATTTACTCAACAATAGATACTGAGCTTTCTTCGAGGTGCTGTGCCATGCCTTGAAAAGATACCACCACTGACTCAAGGGATCTACCTTTACTACCACCTTACCCTCTCCTACTGAAATTCTTCTTTAAAGACCTAGTGACAAAAATAGGGCAATATAGGGAACTCCCTGATGTCTAGCAGTTAAGAATCTGCCTTGCAATGCAAGGGACACGCGTTCAATCCCTAGTTAGGGAACTAAGATCCCACATGCTGCAGGGGAACTAAGCCCGTGCACTGCAGCTACTGAGCACATGAGCTATGACCGGAGAGCAGCCCACAGAACCAAAGCGAGGATCCTGAGTGTTGCAACTAAGACCCCACACGACCAAAAATAAATAAACAAATTAAAAAATTTAAAATAGGGCAATACAATGGTCACCAAGCTTTACAATTTCATTTCTGTGTATCTTCTTGAGGATTTCCCTGGTAGCCCAACTGGTAAAGAATCTGCCACAATGCAGGAGACCCTGGTTTGCTTCCTGGGTCAGGAAGATTCCCCTGGAGAAGGGATAAGCTACCCACTCCAGTATTCTTGGGCTTCCCTGGTGGCTCAGATGGAAAAGAATCCACCTGCAATGCGGGAGACCTGGGTTCGATCCCTGGATCAGGAAGATCTCGTGGAGGAAGGCGTGGCAACCCACTCCAGTATTCTTGCCTGAGAATCCCTATGGCCAGAGGAGCCTGGTGGGCTACAATCCATGGTGTCACAGTCGGACATGACTGAGTGACTAAGCACACACATAGTTGCTTGAACCATCATTTGAAAAAAGAAGCACAAAAATGGCAAATACAGTATGGAACTTCAAATCAAATTTTGTATCAGTTTTCAAAATTTTTCTAATTAAAAAAGAAACTCTTGAAGCTTACCAACTCATTTTGCTGTTCTTTCAAAAGCAAAGATGGAAGCTTTGTTTAAAAGGTCATGCCTCTATTATGATGGTAAAATAGTTTTTAAAAAAATTATTTAGCATAGTACTGTACTCAGTTGGAAAAATACAGCAAAACATGAAGCAGGTTCAGAACTGAGAAAGATCTAGTCTAGTTTTGTGGGTTGTTTTTGGAGAGAAGAAATAGGGTAAGAAAGTTTTTGGATTTTGTCCAGGTCAGATCCAGTTCAAACTTCAAAGAGAGAACAATATTGTTATTTGAGTTCAGTTTCAATTCAAATTAAAGTATCACTTTCCTACTTTGGGTTTAGTTCAGCTCCCTGCTCAGAGTTGAGGATGCCATTTAGCGGAAGGAGAGCACAGGGCAATTCTTTTTTAACTCAGTTTGTTGCTTCTGAGGGTAGTGAAAGTGTCAGTTGCTCAGTCGTGTCTGACTCCCATCCTATGGACTGTAGCCCACTAGGCTCCTCTGTCCATGGGATTACCCAGGCAAGAATACTGGAGTGGGTATCCTTTCTCTTCTCCAGAGAATCTTCCTGACCCAGGGATCAAACCCCAATCTCCTGCATCGCAGGCAGATTCTTTACCATCGGAGCCACCAGGGAAACCCTGGTTACCTGCTACTCCACTGTAAATTGAGTATGGTCTGCACCTTTCAGATCCACAGAGGACAGTGCACAGAGTTCCTTGGGCTCTGGGATCCATATGGCCAGGGAGCCTTTTTGAGTTCATGCCCTACTCTGAGGAGAGGCAGGAAGGAGGCCCAGGTCTGATGGGTCCCTTGTGTTGAGGGGACCAGGGCTGAGGAAGTGGGAGGTAGACTCTGGGGAAGCTGGCACTTGGCATCGAGATGGAAAGCAAAGGTATGCAGTGAACTCCATCAGACACCAGGAGAAACATCAAGAGAGGTGCAAAGATACCTGTTTTCTGCTCTTCATCCATTCCTAGAGACCCAGAGAAGGAAAAGTGAAGAATAGGGGAAGGCGATGATTCTATTCCATTAGAACTGAATTGCATTTATAGATTTATTTGAGGGAAAATTGACATCTATACAATAATAAATTTCATTCAGCAGCTAGAATGCCTTTCTACTCTTTTGGTCTTTTTTAAATGTCCTTCAGTAAACTTATGATTTTATTCCTATCTTGCATATTTCTTTTTTTGGCTCTGCTGGGTCTTCGTTGCAACACATGGGCTTTCTCTAGTTGTGGCTTGCAGAGCACAGACTCTAGAGCATGCAGGCTCAGTAATCGCAGTGCTCAGGCTTGGTTGCCCTGCAGCACGTGGGATCCTAGTTCCCTGATCAAGGCTCAAACCTGCATCCCCTGCACTGGAAGGCGGATTCTTAATCACTGCACTACCAGGGAAGCCCCAGTATCTTGCATATCTCTGATCATATTTTTGTCTCAGTATTTTAGTATTTTTGTGTGTATGGCAATAATAAATAGAATCCTGGTATGTTGCTTTTGTATCCTTCTTATTAGTCTCCTATTATCTCATTTGACTATCTTGCATTTTCTGACTAGACAGTGATATCATTGACAAATAGTGACAATTGAATTCTCTCTTTAATTTTTAAAACATGTATTTATTTGTTTATTTTGGCTGTTCTGGGTCTTCATTGCTGCTCGAGGGCTTCCTCTCATTGAAGCAAGTGGGGGCTACTGTTCGTTGCAGTGCTCATGGCGTGTGGGATCTTCCCAGACCAGGGATCAAACCCGTGTCCCCTACATTGGCAGGTGGCTTCTTAACTACTGGACTACCAGGGAAGTACCCCCTCCTTTTTTTTTTTCAAGTTGAGGTATAGTTGATTTGTAATATCATGTTAGTTTCAGATGTGCAGCACACTGATTCATTTATACATACATATATGAAAAATATATATATGCTTTTTCAGACTCTTTTCCCTTAGAGGTTTTTACAAAATATTGAGTAAAGTTCCCTGTGCTATATAGTACATTCTTGATTGTTACCTATTTTATATATGGTAGGGTGTATATGTTAATCCTAACCTCCTAACTTATCCCTCCTCCCACCCACCTTTCCCCTTTGGTAACCATAAGTTTTTCATGTCTGTGAGTCTCTTCTGTTTTGGAAACAAGTTCATTTGTACCTTTTTTTTTTTTTTAAAAATTCCACATATAAAGTGATATCATATGATATTTGTCTTTTTCTGACTTTCTTCACTTAGTATGATAATTTCCTTTCAATCTTTATACTACTTTAAAAATATTTTTATTTTTCATTTTATTTATTTTTTTTGCCACACCATGAAGCTTCTGGAATATTAGTTCCCCAACCAGGGGCGGAACCCAGAAGTCTTAACTGCTGGATGGCCAGGAAATTTCCTTTATATTACTTTTCTTGTACTTATTTTATTGATTTAGTAAGACTTCTGGTAGATTCCAGTGAATAGTAGTAGATGTAGAAAATAATACTGTCATTTCCCTGGTTTTGTGGAAATACTCTATTTGGGCCCATAGGTATCATGCTTATTGTGTGGTCCTAGTAGCTAAGTTTTCATCTAGCCTGTCTTGTTGTTTAGTTGCTGAGACATGTCCAACTCTTTTGCAGCCCCATAGACTGTAGCCCATCAGGCTCCTCTATCCAGAAGATCATGTTAGTTTCAGGTGAACAGCACAGTGACTCATTTATACATACATGTATAAATATATGCTTTATCAGATTCTTTTCCATTATAGGTTATTACAGAATATTGAGTAGAGTTCTCAGGCAAGAATACTGGTGGGTTGCCATTTCCTTCTCCAGGGAATTTTGCTGACCCAGGGATCAAACCCACAACTCCTGTGTGGCAGGTAGATTTTTTTTTTACCACTGAGCCATCTGGAAAGCCCTCTGTTCCACCACTAAGACTGTGCATCACAACTACCAGACTGAGCTACAGAACCCACAAGCCACAGCTAATGAATCTGAGAGCTGCAACTCTATATGGACTCTGTATGGACTATAGTGTAGTCCATACGCCTAGAGCCTGTGCTCAGCAACAAGGGAAGCCGGCACTATGAGAAGCCCATCCCCCACCCCACAAAGAGACTAGAGAGAAGATCGTGCACGGCAATGAAGACCCAGCACAACCAAAAATCAATCAATAAAAATAGGTTACTCAAACAGAAACAAACTAGTTACACACTTCTGATGGCATGTTGTCTACTTTCCCAGGAACAGAAGCCAGAGTTGGAAGAGAAAGCCCACAGGTCACACATCTGTCCCTTACTCTCCTGTCATAAAGGTACTAAGTTATATCTCTTCAAGCTTGCCTAACTATAGGGACCGGCAAGCTTTGGCAGCTGAGGGACCAAGGGTGGAGCATTTTAAAAAAATATTTATTTATTTACTTATTTATTTGGCTGTTCCCAGACTTAGTTGCATTATAGGGTATATCTTTCGTTTCGGCACATGGGCTATCTAGCTGGGGCACACGGACTCCAGAGCGCTCAGTAGTTACGGCACAGGCTTAGTTGCCCCAAGCATAAGGGATCTTACTTCCCCAACCGGGGATCAAACCCGAATCTACAGAGTTGCAAGGCAGATTCTTTACCACTTGACCACCAAGGATAGAATCTGCCTGCCAATGTAAGAGATATGGGTTTGATCTGCAGTCCATGAAGGTCCCACATACCTCGGAGCAATGAAGCTTGTGCGCCACAACTACTGAGCTTGTGCTCTAGAGCCTGGCAGCCGCAACTACCGAAGCCCGCAGGCCTAGAACCCACGCTCCAAAACAAGAGAAGCCACCGCAATGAGAAGCCTGCACACTGCAACTAGAGCATAGCCACCACTACCGCAGCTAGACAAAAGCCCGTGCAGCAACAAAGACTTTGCACAGCCAAAAATAAATCAGTAAATAAAATTATTAAAAAATGAAAGACCCAGGGGGCCACACCTTTTAACCTCTTCCTGTACTTAGAGACATGCCTGCTGTGTGCATGTTGGTGAGAGACAGGCCCCACTTGCCACAGAGGAAGCCCTAAAGGCCTGTAGTTACTCACACAGAGAGAGAACAAAGCTTAGCCCACAGGTACGCCTGCCAGCTCAGATGTAGGAGGCCTGGAGGTGCCAGGGCAGTTTAATATCAGTTGGAGGAATGAGTAATAACAGTACAGTAGTTAAACGTGTATTAGTTCAAAACATAAAGAAAGAGTGAGAAGTAGCATTGTTATAGCAGATACAATCAGACATAATGCAATAAAATTCAGGGGGAAAATTTAAATCATAAACACAAGGGAACATTCTAACATCAAGCTAACTAGATTATTACAAAATATTTTAAGATTTCCAGCAGGGCTCCTGCTTCTCTGCAAGGCAAACTAAGCAACACACATTTAACTTTAAATTGCAACAAGCCAACTTAAATGTTGGTTAAAGCTCAGAGAGTATGACTCCCTGGGCTGGGCACAGTGGCAAAAACCTACGAGGGGAAATTATTTTCAGAGGCACAAGCTGAAAATATAAATAAATGAAGCAAACTTACAGATCAATGAAACAAGTGAACTTTAAAAAATAAATGTTCTTTTCAACAAATGGTGCTGGAACAACTATACATCCATATGTAAAAAGGTGAATCTAGACACAGACCTTAACATCCTGCACAAAAGCTGGATCATAGACCTCATTGTAAGGCGCAAAACTACAAAACTCCTAGAAGTTAATATAAGAGAAAACCTAGATAATGTAGGGTATAGTGATGTCTTTTGTAGCTATAACACCAAAGGCACAATTCATGAAGTAAATAATTGACAAGCTGGATTTAATTAAAATTAAAAACAGAGGACTTTTGGGGAATCCCCTGGCTGTCCAGTGGTTAACACTCTGGTCTGCCAGTGCAGGGGGCTTAGGTTCGATCCTTGGTCAGGGAACTAAGATCCCACAGCACAGCCAAAAGATTTAGAAAAAAGAGGCAGGGGGGATTTTTGGAAACTATAGTGGTGGACACTATATAGTCTATGAGTCCAAGCTCATGGAATGCTCAGCGTCAAGAATGAGCCCTAAGGTAAACAGTGGACTTTGGGTGATAATTATGTGTTACTGTAGGTTCATCAGTTGCCACAAATGTCCCACTCTGGTGGCGGATGTTGGCAGTGGGGGAGGCTAGGCATGGGGTGGGGGAGGAGGTATATGGGACATCTCTATACCTTCCTCTCATGGTTTCTGTAAACCTAAGTGGCTTTAAAAAAATGAAACAAACAAGATTGTTTTTAAAAAGGAATGTAAAGAACTAAAATGATTAGGACCAGGCATTCTTAGAAAACTCATTTAGCTGAAAGGGCAGGAGATGAGGACTCAAAGAATACATGTTCTCCAGGCCCACAAATCCATTGGAGTCTTTGTAGCACTTAGCAATACCTGCAGTTTTCTTATTCAGTTGTTCCCATGTTTATTCTCTGTCTCATAACACTGTGCACATAGGGATGGACTCTGTCTGCTTCTCACTGTAGAGACCCAGCACCTTAAGCACAAAGGCCAGATGCTCAACATAGATTTGTGGTGGGCTGATCCCTTTCCCCTTTCTTTGGGACACATCAGAACCTCAGTTCTGCTCACTTCCCTGCCGACTTTCTCATCCTCTACTCTCCAGGTGGAGGAGTCCTCACTAGATCTGAGATGTGTTTGTTAGAGGGAGGCTGGGGAGCCTTGCCACATATCATTGACCACGATTCTTCCAGATCTGGCTTTGCCAGAGTGCTTCCTTTGCCCCATAGGCCCAAATTATTGAATTGATGAAAGCCTTTGCCTCTGAGCCCCTCCCTTCCTAAGGCAGTGAGCCAAGGACCGCCAGGCTAAGAGGCCAGAGTCACCTGCAGCAGCGCCAACCAGTAGAAAAAAGTTCATCTGAGCCATTGATGCAAGTCACATATCTATGTAATTTTTGATTTTCTAGTAGTCTTATTAAAAAATATTAAAAGAACATGAAAACTAATTTTATTACTACTACTCTATTTTACTTAATATATCCAAAACATTATCATGTCACTATGCAATCAGTATGAAAGAGTTATTAATGAGATAATTTCCCTTTTATTGTCCCATCTTTGAATTTCCATGTATATTTTATGCTCACAGCACTACCGTAGGTTTACACTAACCACATTTTTTTTTAATTTCTAAAGAATATTTTCTGTAAACTCTTATTGAAATACAACACGAATAGAAAAGTGTACAAATCTAATGTATACAACCTGATGAATTTTCACAAGTGAACACCAACAAGCATTTTAAATTGTTTGTTACATCTATATGTAATCCCTGAGAGGATTCCAGATAATACATTTTACTCTTTGAAGAGGACATTGGTGAAGAGGATTCCCTTTCCCCAAGGACGTTTTTCTTTTTAAAAAATTTATTTATTTTCATTGGAGGATAATTACTTTACAATATTGTGATGGTTTCTGCCATACATCCACATGAACTGGCCACAGGTATACATGTGTCCGCATCCTGAACCCCCTCCCGTCCCCCTCCCCACCTTAGCCCTCTGGCTTGTCCCAGAGCACCTGCTTTGTGTACCCTGCTTCATGCATCCAACTTGCACAGGTCTTCTGTTTTACATATGGTAATACTTCAGTGCTGTTCTCAGAAGTCTTGTTCTTTACGCGTCTGTGTCTCCTTTGCTGCCCTGCATTTAGGATCGTAGGTACTGTCTTTCTCAATTCCATATATATGCATTAATATAGAGTATTTGTCTTTCTCTTTCTGAACCACATTTCAAGTGCTCAGTGACCACACGTGGTAGGCGGCTTTGTAATTTGGAGCAAGGAAATAATGGGGAGAAAAAAACCTCCATCGGTATTTTAAGATGTCCCCTCCGACCTTCACGGTGGCATCTCCGGTAAACATGGTGCGTCCAACGGAAGGGGAAGGAAGCGGGGATGGGTGGCAGGGGCGGAAGGAATTGGCCACGCCCCCGTCTTGGATCCCTTGACTACCTCTAAGACACTTGCTCCCTCGGGGTGTCTGGCAGGCTGCTTGGGCCATGCTGGGGAGTTGGAAGCGAGGTACCAATCCCCACCCCCCGCACCGAAAGCTCACAAAGAGTCAAACGGAGGCCGCCCCCTCCGTGGTTCCACTTGGTCGTGGCCCACGTGGTATGGAGGGCTGGCCGTTCAGGGTGGCAGGCGCATCTCCAGGTTTCTAGTGGGCTTCCCCTGTGTCTTGAGGTGTTAACAGCATTACTGCCAAACGCCAGCACCCTTGTGCTATTCTGTCCGGCGTTCCAAATATGTGCTTTTACAGCGTCTAGGCGCCAATTAGCCTAAAGCTTAATTGCCCTATTGTGAAGCCAGGCCTTCCTTTAGAACTTGCCATCAAAGGTATCCGGGGCTCCCTACCAAGTACTCGTGAGCTTCTTTCCCCTTTTTACTGGAGCCGAAGCGGCCTGAGAAGCCAGCGGCTGCCTATAAACAGCCGGTGAGTCAGGCAGGAAGCCAACGCCTCGCTCCTCCATCCGCAGGAGGCGGAAGCCCGGGAAGCTTTCCTTGTAGAGCGAGGTCACTGTCCACCTAAGGAATATTTCACATGCTTGCAGCTCACCCTTGTAACCACCTTTTGACCAATAACCTAAAAGGGATTACGTACGGAGGATGATGAACATGATCTAACTTTTTCTTAATGAATCATGCTGATGATTAGGACCAGTAATTCTTAAATTAAGATTCAACAAATAGCTTTTGTCTCTTTTCTAGCTGTCATTCCTAGCTGTCACTTCTGTTATGTGAGCCCTGCTTGCCTCAATCGCTCTTTTTCAAATGGTCCATGCAAGTCAGACACTATACCCTATAGGAATGTGTGCAAACTAAGAGAAGCCCTGAAGAAGGATGGAGGGGGTCTCCCTCTTAGTGGTACTTAAGTGCTTGGGCTTTGTCATAGCTATTTTAACTGTCAGAGTTGTTTTTTTGGTTGTTGGT
>SJYQ01004502.1:223957-273691 GCA_006410935.1 Redunca redunca
CCCCCCCCCCCCCAAAGTTACACTTATCTACAGAAAATTGAGAAATTCTTTGTTTGTAAACATTACTTTCCCGGGTTATACCAAGTTTTATTTCATGTAGTCAAGATATTGGAGAAAATGATTCTAGCTTAGGATCCAAGCTTAGAGAACTTCCGGGAGAGCACACAAAGCTGGCATTATTTGCTATATCGAATGTTCTTATTTTTCACTAACCTCTGGGCACATTTACAAATATTCTTAAAGAAGGCATTCATAGCTTATTATCTATCCAAGGAGAAAATGGAACCGAACCTGCTTTCACTAACACCTACCTTTCAAAAACACATTCACACAGTTTCTTATTATGAAAAGGGAAAAGGATGATTGCCAGTTGGCAACAGATGAGGTTTGTTTTGGAATCTAGTGTCATGGTTGTTTTGATGGAATCAGAGTTCACTCTGTTTTTTTTAATCCTTGGGAGCATTTTTTCTTCGCTCCTAACTCAATAAACCCTAAATTCTGTGAGATCTTGATAGGTTATAAGTCTCATTATAAGGTATAAGTCTCATTTGTGGTAGAGGAAGAAATGCCATTGCTCCGAATTCTTCCTTCACAGAGTGAAAAGCTTCCCTGGGAAAGAGACTAGACGTGGAGCTGGTGGCAACGTAGAAAGTGGAGGGGCAGAAAGTTTAGCAAAGCTCATCTTCATGGAAATGGGATCATATAACAGCATGTGAAACAGATGACCCCACCGTCCCAAAGAGTTTTGTTCCTACACAGTGGGGTAGGATTTGGGGCAGGGAAAGCAATGTGACCCCAGGGGACTTCTAAGAGGTAATTTGCTAAGGAATTGCTGAAAGGTATTGCAACACATCGCAATAGGAGGAGGCGGGATTCTGAGGACTGCAGATAAACCTGCACAGGGAAACTGGTGTTGACCAAGGGGGCCCTCTGCTTCTCACTTCTCAGGGACACAGCTTCCTCCGACCTGGGGAGACACTGAAAGCCCACAGCAATGCTTACTCACCAGATAAGCCAAGAAGAAGCTACCCCTTTCCAGGAAGTCTGTGACAACAGCCGGTAAGCATAGGTGAGCAAGGAGGTGTAACCAGCCCAGCCGGCCCCATCTCTGACTCACATTCGGACTATGCTCTTCTGGCTTCCCTGTGCCTCAGCTTCTCTGCCTGTCAAATGGGAGGGGGAGGGTGTGGGATCGTTTGGTAAAATTCTCTGAAATCTTTTGCTGAAAGGCTCTTCAAAAGGGCAAGATAGTATAATTAACCCTTAGCTAAAATGGCAACCCACTCCAGTATTCTTGCCTGGAAAATTCCATTGACTGAGAGGCTCCTCAGAGCCTGGTAGGCTACAGTCCATGGGGTCACAAAGAGTCGGACACGAGTGAGCGACTTCACTTCACTTTAAGGCTAAGGAGTGTAGAAAAGAAAGTTTGTCCTTTCTTCCTCCTTGAGAGCTCCAGTCCCTTTCCTCTCTTCAGGGACCCTGAGCTTCTTATCCACCTAAGAATTAATTCTTACTCCTCTTAATTCCCCGGAGAAGGCAATGGCACCCCACTCCAGTCCTCTTGCCTGGAAAATCCCATGGACGGAGGAGCCTGGTAGGCTGCAGTCCATGGGGTCTCGAAGAGTCGGACACGACTGAGCGACTTCCCTTTCACTTTTCACTTTCATGCATTGGAGAAGGAAATGGCAACCCACTCCAGTGTTCTTGCCTGGAGAATCCCAGGAACAGGGGAGCCTGGTGGGCTGCCGTCTATGGGGTCACACAGAGTCGGACATGACTGAAGTGACTTAGCAGTAGCAGCAATAGCCAGTGTGAGGTTGTTATGAATAGGGTCTGGAATATGGTCACAATATCATAGGTTTGTTTACAACAATATAAATGGGGCCATATAACGATCTATGGGAAGCTTGGCAGAATTCTTTGATAGGACATGCATTCAGGAAAGCTGAGACTCAGTCCTCCCCAGGACCAAATAGCCCCTGTGCATGGGCTTTCAGCAAAGATTTTCCTTCCTCCCAGAGCCCTGCTCCTCAGTGTGACCAGCCCAAGGCAGCTGTAGAGGAAAGTGGATTCTGGTTGATCTAGGAGGCTGGTCCAAAATCTAATTTATACTGAAGTGATGTGCAGGCAAGTGTGCATGTGTGTGCACATCCAAGCATCTTCTTGCCAAATCTGAATGTACCTTTACAAATACAAAAATAAGGGGACTTCCCTGGTGGTCCAGTTGTTAAGGATCCACCTTGCAATGCAAGGGATGCAGGTTCGATCCCTGGTCAGGGAACTAAGATCCCACATGCTGTAGAGCAACTAAACCTCCACACCACGACCAGAGAGTCTGTGCACCACAGTGAAGTATCCCTCCTGACTCAGTGAAGATCCCACGCGCCACAGCTAAGACCCAGTGCAGCTGAATTAATTAAAAAAAAAAAAGTTTTTAAGTAAATGTAAACATGTAGCCTAGACGACCCCACTAAGTCAGTTCTAGGATGATGCATGTCTCTGTGTTATAAACTTGGTGGTGGCCAGCCTTTAGCTCTGCTAGACTGAAATGGGAAGCATTGAGCACAGAAACTGTGGCATATTCTGAAAGGATGGGTCAAGGAATCCCTTTAGTTTGGGAAGAAGCAGGAGCAAAAATGTTGGCTGGGGCAGCATTTCAGTAATGTTAATATCCTCCTAACCCATAAGAAATGACTGGGGCATGGCAGAGAGGCAGGTTCGGGAATAAACACCGAAATGGGGTGTGTGACCCCGTTGTCTGTTATCACAGGACACTTTGATAGACATATATGGGACTCATTGGTGCATGGGGAAGCCAAATGTTCAGCTTTAGCCAAGTAAAATGGTAAGGTTTCTCTTCTACTTTCATCTGGAGGGGAGAACTAAGGAAGGCACTTCTTAAAAGAGATTTAATTATTGGCATGAGCATAAGAAACATATCAGAACTTGCTCTCGCCCTCTCCCACTCCCTCAAAGCTCTTATTTCCTCTCATTTTTGTTGACCTAGGTGATTAAATTTATTGTTTTAGATGCCTGGTACAGAGTAGTTGTCCAACTGATATTCAATGATTGAATGAAAAATAGCATTTAAACTTTTCAGAAATAGACAGTGAAGCAGCCTGGTGAGGGTTAAGTCCATGACTGATCAGCAGATGGAAGGCAGCAGGGAGAGGTTCTACAGAGCAGAGACTCCCTCCCTGCCTGGCTTTCTGTCTCTCTTTCATTTGGGCCTCACTCCGCATGCCTCACCTGCCTGGAGCCTCTAACCTCTTGGAAAATGGATGTTGGTATTACACAACTGGGAATTATCCTGGACTCTGATGCCCTGGAAGGGACAAAGCTAAATTTCCCAAATCACTCCATGCCTGCCTGGAATAACAGGGGCAACACAGAAGACTCATGTCACCTAGGAAGGACAGCCTGATGATATATCCCCACGTCCCTGGTAAATCCCAAGTGAACTTCCCAGACGGCCAAGTGAGGTGGTTTGGAGCTTGGGTTTGCATCCCAGCTCTGCCACTAGCTGCGTGTTCTTGTAAATGGGTTTAATTATTGCATGGACCTGTATGATCAGGCCACCCAAGATGCCTATCCTCCTGCTCTCTTATGTCCCCTACTCAATCAGACCTTTGTTTTTTTTTTTTGCTTTTATTTATTTTTTGCTGCACTGGGTCTTCAGTGCTTTGCATGGACTCGCTCTGGTTGCGGTGAGTGGGGTCTGCTCTTCGTTGCAGCACATGGGCTTTTCATTGCTTTGGCTCCTCTTGTTTCTGACCACAGGCTCTAGGCACATGGGCTTCAGTGGCTGTAGCACACAGGCTCGACAGCTGTGGCTCTCGGACTCTAGAGCACCGGCTCAGTAGTTGTGGCACACGGGCTTAGTTGCTCCACAGCATGTGGAATCTTCCTGGACCAGAGATCAAACCCATGTCCCCTGCCTTGGCAGGTGGATCCTTATCCACTGTGCCACCAGGGAAGTCCAATCCGTCCTTTCTTCACCTACACCTACTCACATGGCTGGTCTTCCCTCTTAATCGTAGAGCTCCCAGCCCCAGCTAGGGATTGCTTTAATCTTTATATCAGAATGTCTCTACTACCATAGCTTATCAAAGGAGCTGTGCGGGGCATGCTCCTCTCCTGGTTTCCCTGGTAATCAGTGAGCCAGCTGACGTCCTGGTAACCTCCACCTTTCCCTAGAGCAAAGACTACTTCCATGGTCTGCCTGCTGTCTGCTGCCCACAGTGGACTATCACCCCAGGACCTTGCTTCAGACATGTAAGATCCTCTGTCCACTAAGCCACTGAGGTCCTTGTCAGTGATGCTGGGCTCTTTCTTCCAGCTTGAGGCTGGGCAGGTACAGGGCCTGCAGGCCTGTGGGATGCAGCCCAGCCAAACTTGTCAAGCTGTTGTGAGAACTAGGGAAGAAAATCCATGTAAAGCCTCTTAATGCCTGGAACATAGTAGGTATTCTACAGTGGTTAGATTATTGTATTCCATGATTCCTGCCAAATGGTCTCCTTCCAATGCTTCTGAGCCTCCATCACAGGCACATTGATTCAACCACCCATTCTTTCAGTAACCATTCCTTAGGATCTATGGTTAGTTGAGTCAGGTGTTAGGCACAAACTGTAGGATACACGTATGAATCTGAATTTGACCTGAGTCCTGCTTTCAGACAACTTATACTAGGAGTGACCAAAGTGTAAGAAACAGAAAGTGTCTTAAAAGAGACAAGAATAAAGTGTGATATGGACACTCAGAAGAGAGAACACAGTGGGGATTCCCCTGCTGGTCCAGTGGTTAAGATTCCGCACTCCCAAGGCAGGGGGCGCAGGTTTGATCCCTGGTCGGGAAAGTAAGATCCAAAAACTAAGATTTTTGGGGTGGCCAAAAAATAAAAAAGAAGAAAGAACACAGTGGCTTCCAGGAGGGGGAAAGAATCTTCAGCTGGGCCTTGACAGCTGGGCAGCTTTTGGAAATGGTTAGAGGTAGGAATGGGGATGAGAACATTCAGGGTAGAAGGCAGAGGAGGAGAATCCACAGAGGGAGAAAGCAGCAGAAGCCGTGCTTGGCTCCGAGTGTAAAGGAGAATGGTTTGGAAGGGGGTTGGAGCCAAGTAAAGGGCACAGGCCTCATGTGTTTACTCAGCCTCCTATCCAGAGCCACCTCTAAGCCCCCAGGTCTGTTTTTCGGGACCAGGATACAAAGACATAGGTGATGGCGTTGGGGTAGGTGGTAGACTGGCTAGTAACTTGTAGAACAAAATCAACCAGGCTAAGACTTCTTTCTCGAGAACCTCAATAAAAATGGTTCTGGTTGCTATTGTTACATCTCAGGTCATCCCCAAATATAGCTACATTTGCTCTGCCAGGGCAGGACAGGGCTGTCACACATACAAGTGTTGTGCTCAGACTCTTGTGACCCCATGGACTATAGTCCACCAGGCTCCTCTGTCCATGGGATTTTCCAGGCAGGAATACTGGGATGGGTTGCCATGTCCTTCTCCAGAGGATCTTCCCAACCCAGAGTTAGGACCCAAGTATTCTGTGGTTCTGCATTGCAGACAGATTCTTTACCCGCTGAGTCACCTGGGAAGCCCTCGCTTCTTCAGGGGATCTTCCTAACCCAGGATCGAACCTGGGTCTCTGGCGTTGCAGGCAGATTCTTTACTGTCTGAGCCACCAGGGAAGCCCCTGAGCCATCACAACATGAACCAAATAGCCCTCAAAGCCATATTTATCATCATCGAGCTTTTTGGAGAAAGTTTACCGGCTGTGCTCTAGGAAAACCAGTCCAGGAGCTGTGTGTAGGATGGGCTGGGCTGGCAACAAAGAGAGTGGAGGCAAGAAGATGCATTGAAGGCCACTGTCAGGATCTGGTAGGAGGTGGAGAGGGAGTGAAAAAAGGAAAGGGTGTGTCAACAGTTAACCAACAGGTCTGGATGCTACTTGTGCAAGGAGAACCCAGAGAACCTGAAGCCTGCATTTCCAGATGGCTGGTCATTGTGTTCTTCACTGATATTTAGCAACAGGAAAACCAGAAACCTGTCTTCATATTTCCCACCAGACCCAGGGGAAGGTAGGTATAAGTGGATATGCAGCCATGACCCAGGACGCTATGCTCTGAACTGATTTTGGGATCAGGTAATAGCCAGAAACAAAAATGAGAAAACAGACCATGCAAACGAAGGTAATTTCAAAATTTTTCAGATCCTTTTCTTTCTTTTTAATTGAAGTGCAGTTGATTTATAGTGTTATGCTAGTTTAAGGCACACTGCCAAGTGATTCAGTTATTTATATTCTTTTTCAGATTCTTTTCCATTATAGGTTATTACAAGATATTGAATATACTGTGTGATACAGTAAGTCCTTGTGTATCTGTTTTATATACAGCAGGTTTTATCTGCTGACCCCAGTCTCCTAATTTATCCCTCCCCTACTCCTTTCCCCTTTGATAACAGAAAGTTTGTTGTCTATGACTGTGAGTCTGTTTCTGTTTTATAAATAAGCTCATCTGTACCCAGATTTCTCAAATGCCATGAAAGAGGGATAGGTGGCTGCTGTCCCCACCCACACTCCTGCTCTTGAATGGCTCATGATTCTCGTCCCCAAACAATCCAGTATCTCTAACAGGCTTCTGGGGCCTCAGCCTCTTATCACACTTCTTTCTACCTCCTCTCTGAAATTTCCATCAGGGAAGCCACATTGGCTTTGGCAAGGCCTCAGGGAAGATGGGGAACTGGGCTGAACCTGGCTGGAGTTCTTATTGGTGGACTGAAGAATAACCACAGGCTAACACATTTGGAATCAATATTGCCGGGAGAAATATCAATAACCTCAGACATGCAGATGACACCACCCTTACGGCAGAAAGTGAAGAGGAACTAAAAAGCCTCTTAATGAAAGTGAAAGTGGAGAGTGAAAAAGTTGGCTTAAAGCTCAACATTCAGAAAACGAAGATCATGGCATCCGGTCCCATCACTTCATGGGAAATAGATGGGGAAACAGTGTCAGACTTTATTTTTTGGGGCTCCAAAATCACTGCAGATGGTGATTGCAGCCATGAAATTAAAAGACGCTTACTCCTTGGAGGAAAAGTTATGAGCAACCTAGATAGCATATTCAAAAGCAGAGACATTACTTTGCCAACAAAGGTCCATCTAGTCAAGGCTATGGTTTTTCCTGTGGTCATGTATGGATGTGAGAGTTGGACTGTGAAGAAGGCTGAGTGCCAAAGAGTTGATGCTTTTGAACTGTGATGTTGGAGAAGACTCTTGAGAGTCCCTTGGACTGCAAGGTGACCCAACCAGTCCATTCTGAAGGAGATCAGCCCTGGGATTTCTTTGGAAGGAATGATGCTAAAGCTGAAACTCCAGTACTTTGGCCACCTCATGAGAAGAGTTGACTCATTGGAAAAGACTCTGATGCTGGGAGGGATTGGGGGCAGGAGGAGAAGGGGACGACCGAGGACGAGATGGCTGGATGGCATCACTGACTTGATGGAAGTGAGTCTGAGTGAACTCCGGGAGATGGTGATGGACAGGGAGGCCTGGTGTGGTGCGATTCATGGGGTTGCAAAGAGTCAGACACGACTGAGCAACTGAACTGAACTGAACTGAACACATCTTATTCACTTTTCACTCTCGTGCATTGGAGAAGGAAATGGCAACCCACTCCAGCATTCTTGCCTGGAGAATCCCAGGGAGGGAGGAGCCTGGTAGGCTGCCATCTATGGGGTCGCACAGAGTTGGACATGACTGAAGTGACTTAGCAGCAGCAGCACATCTTAATCTCATCATAACAGGATCCTGTACACACATGATCAACATCCTCCACCAGAATGGTACTCTGGTGTGTACCAGATATGATAGGGGGTCCATGGGAAAGTGAACCAGGAAAGAGGGTCCACAGGGAAAGAGAATCAGACATGACTTTCTTGACATAGGAGAAGCCATTTTGGTCTAAGCTATTTTGTGATCTAAGCCTGGCCAAAATACATGGGCCTAAATGGGTCTCAGTGATTACTGATCTTAAGAGAACAAAAGAATGCAGGAACAAATAACTGCTATTAGGCAAGAGAAGTAACAATAGTAAAAATAATATATCAGTTGTAAAGATTCCTCAGTTCAGTTCAGTCACTCAGTCATGTACAACTCTTTGCGACCCCAAGGACTGCAGCACACCAAGCCTCCCTGTCCATCACCAACTCCCGGAGCTTGCTCAAACTCATGTCCATTGAGTCAGTGATGCCATCCAACCCTCTCATCCTCTGTCGTCCCCTTCTCTTCCTGTCTTCAATCTTTCTCAGTGTCAGGGTCTTTTCTAAGGAGTCAGTTCTTTACATCAGGTGGTCAAAGTATTGGAGTTTCAGCTTCAGCATCAATCCTTCCAGTGAATATTCAGGACTTATTTCCTTTAGGAGTGACTGGTTTGATTTCCTTGCAGTCTAAGGGACTCTCTCAAGAGTCTTCTCCAACACATCAACTTGATGCTTCTCCAAAGCATCAACTCTTCAGCACTCAGCTTTTTTTATGGTCCAACTCTCACATCCATACATGACCACTGGAAAAATCATAGCCTTGGTTAGATAGATGGACCTTTGTTGGCAAAGTAATGTCTCTGCTTTTTAATATGCTGTCTAGGTTGGTCATAGCTTTTCTTTCAAGGAGCAAGCGTCTTTTGATTTCATGGCTGCAGTCACCATCTGCAGTGAATTTGGAGCCCAAAAAACAAAGTCTCTCACAGTTTCCTTGTTTCCTTATCTATTTGCCATGAAGTCATGATACCAGATGCCATAACCGTCTTTTGAATGTTGAGTTTTAAGCCAGCTTTTTCATTCTGCTCTTTCACTTTCATCAGGAGGCTCTTTTAGTTCTTCTTTGCTTTCTGCCATAAGGATGGTGTCATCTGTATATCTGAGGTTACTGATATTTCTCCCAGGGAAGTAAAGATTTCTAGTAGTAAAGATTAGCCTGAGACAACCACCAGATAGACTGGAGCCTAATGATATTGTTTATTTCTGGCCTTTGTGACTTCAACTAAAGCTTGGACTCTGTTGACCTTTGCCCCAGTTCTATGCTGAATTCTCTGCCAAAGCCCTTTCATTAATATACATGTACGCTTAGATTAAAACTTTCCCAATTTTACTGTTTGGGGAAACAGTAATTTGGGAAAGATCCTCAGTGTTTTCCTTAGTTGTTGCAAGTAATAAATTCTTCCTTCTCCCAATCTTTGGCTTGGTTGTGTCTTTTGGATCAACACCCACCAAGAGCCAAACACAGTTTTTTGGGTAACAGTACTTTTGTTACAATTGATGAATCTACACTGACACATCACAATCACACAAAGCCCACAGGCTTCTTTCTTGGTGTTGTACAATCTATGGTTTGGACAAATGTATAATAACATGTATCCACCATTATAATGTCACACAGAGTAGTTTCATAGCCCTAAAAGTCCTAGTGCTTTCTGCTCACCAGCCCTCTACCCCTAGCCCTTGGTAACCACTGACCTTTTACTGTCCCCATGGTTTTGCTTTTTCCACAGAATGTCATAGAATTGGAATTAGATATTATATAACTTTTCACATCAGTTTTTGTCACTTGCTGATGTTCAGTCACTAAGTCATGTCTGAGTCTTTGCAGCTTCATGGTCTGCAGCGTGACAGTCTCCTCTGTCCTCCATGATCTCCCGGAGCTTGCTCAAATTCCTGTCCATTGAGTCGGTGATGCCATCCAACCATCTCATCCTCTGTCACCCCCTTCTCCTTCTCCTCTTGCCTTGAATCTTTCCCAGCATCAGGGTCTTTTCCCGTGAGTCAGCTCTTTGCATCAGTTGGCCAAAGTAATGAAGCTTCGGCATCAGTCTGTCCAATGAATATTCAGGGTTGGCTTCCTTTAGGATTGACTGGTTTGATCTCCTTGCTGTCCAAAAGACTCTCAAGAGTCTTCTCCAGCACTGCAGTTTGAAAGCATCAATTCTTCGGCGCTCATTCTTAGTAATACACATTTATGGTTCGTCTGTGTCTTTCTTGTCTTGATAGTTCATTTCTTTTTAGCACTGAATCATATTCCCTTGTCTGCATGTACCACAGTTTATTGATCCATTCACTCACTTTCAAATAATTGTTGCTAATACAATTATGAAAAAATTATTATCTATTATATCAATTAAGAATGAAAAAAAGAGAAAGGTTTGGTTTTACCTTCACTTATTCCTTCTTCTGTGTGCCTCTTTTATGTAGCTCCAAGTTTCTAACCTACATCGTGTTCCTTCTCTCTAAAGAACTTAACATTTCTTGCAATGCAGATCCATTGGCAAAAAAATTCCCTCAATCAATTTTTGTTTGTCTGAGAAAGTATTCCTCCTTTACTATCAAGGGTTAATTTCACAGACAAAACTGTTGTTTTTTTTCTCATCATTTTAAATGTTTCACTACATTCTCTTCTTGCTTGCCTGGGTTCTGAGGAGAAGTCAGATATAATTCTTATCTTTGCCCCCTCTGACCTTTTTCAGGATTTTTTTTTTAATTGTCTATTTTCTCTAGCTTGAAAATTATAAGCTTAGGTGTAGTTTGTTTGTTTTTTTTCTTTTGCTCTTATTCTGCTTGGTGTTTCTGAGCTTCTTGGATCTGTGTTTTGGTGTCTAACATTAACTTCTCAATCATTATTGTTTCAAATTCCTCAGCCACGTCTATTTATAAGTCCATCAAAGGCATTCTTAATTTCTCCTGTGCGTCTGTTTTGTTTCCTGTTGTAGTATTTTAGATCTCTAGCATTTCTTTATTCTTTCTTAGAATTCCATCTCTCTGCTTCCATGCGTGTGTATGTGCATACTAAGTTACTTCAGTCGCGTCTGACTCTTTTTGACCCTATGGATTGTAGTCCACCAGGCTTTTCTTTTCATGGGATTCTCCAGGCAGGAATACTGGAATGGGTTACCATGTTCTCCTCCAGGGGACCTTCCAGACCCAGGGACTGAACCTATATCTCTTGTGGCTCCTACATTACTGGCAGATTCCTTACTGCTGAGCCATTAGGGAAGCCCTTCTCTACTTACCTTGTCCATCTATTCTTGCATGCTGACTACTTTGTCCATTAGTGCCCTTAGCATATCAATTATAAGTTGCTTTAAATTCCCAGTCTGATAATTCTAACATATCTGCCATACTGAGTCTGGTTCTGATGCTTGCTTGCTCTGACCCTTCAAAGTGAGTTTTTAATTTTAAATTAAAAAAAAAAAAACATTTTTTCTTGATAGCCAGAATGAATTGGCTAAGAGGAACTGCTGTAAATAGGCCTTTGGTGATGTGGTGAATTGCAGGGCAAGGGGAAGCATTTTATAGTCCTAAGATTAGGGCTCAGTCTTTTAGTGAGGCTATGCCTCTGAACTGTGAACTTCACAGGTACTTCTCAGCACTCGCCTCTCTTTAGGTGGGCAAGATGACTGGAGAGAGCTGGAGTTGGGGACTTCCTTTCTCCTATGTGGAAGGCTACAGACAGCTGAAGTCAGTCTGGATCTGATAAAGTTCCAGCATGTGAGGCTCTGGTTAAATAGTTTCTCTTAAGAGTGGATCTTGTTAAGAACAGAATGCTCAGAAGTATTTCAAAATGGTTCCTCTTCCCCTCCCCTTACCAGAAACATGGGGGAATTTTTCTCCAGTATTCACTGTAAGAATCCAGTAGAGCTCCAGGAAGTAAAACTCACAAAAGTTTCGGGTGTCCTGAAGACTGGATCCCTCTGGAATGTTTCACTTGCCCGCACTGAGCCTCCAGTAACTCATCAGTTACAGTTCACATTTCCCTAGCGTGGTGCTGGTCCCCATGAAGGGTTCTTCCTGGGTAAGAAGAACCCTTGTGATTCTCTGTATTTACCTGTCACTCTCACCAGTTTAGGGGACAGTGATTTGTCCTGTGACCTCACTTCCATATGGATCTAAAAAAGAGTTGCTAATTTTGCAGTGTGTTCAGCTTTTTACTTGTTGCTAGGATGGAGTGGTGACTCTCAAACGTCTTACAACGCCAGACCGGAAACCAGAAGTTCCATCCATATGTTTTGAAAAGTAGAAGGACAGCTGATATGTATTGAGCACCTGCCCTAAATCAGGTGCTTTACCTGATCCACTATTTCATTTTTTCCTTTTAATAGTCCTCTGTGGAAGATGTGATTCTCCCCATTTTGCAGATGAGAAGCTGAGAGTTACAGGAGAAAGGCACTTGCTCAAATGTTCACAAGTACATGGTCTCCTTCACTCCAGATCCCATCTGATTCCAACTATGTTCTTATGTAGGAAATAAAGGAGGAATACAGGGCAGAAGTAAGCAACAAAAATCATTTCCCACGATTATAAAAGCAGCTCATACTGTAACATTTATGAAGAAAAGAACTTTTGTGTGATTAGATTCTACAGAGATGAGTGTTGGTAAAGCCCCAGGGACTGAGTTTTTAGCATACTGCTCCTTAGACATAGTGCTAAGTCATTTCAGTCGTGTCCAATTCTTTGTGACCCCATGGACCATAGCTCACCAGGCTCCTTTGTCTATGGGATGCTCCAGGCAGGAATACTGGAGTGGGTTGCCATTTCCCTCCTCCAGGGGGTCTTCCCAACCCAGGGATGGAACCTGCGTCCCTTGTGTCTCCTGCATTACAGACAGGTTCTTTACCACTAGCACCACCTCGGGAGCCAGACATAGACTGGGCATTTAATAACTTCTTGCCAAGTGAATGAATGAATGAGCATTCCATCCAGTGTGTTGTATGTCATTAAAGCATTCTTTCAGTGGGCCTGGCACTGTGCTAAGTACTTTGCATTCTTTATTTCATGTAATCCTCATAACAACACAAGGGAGGGGCATTTTTTTTTCCCTCCATTTTTATTGTTGAGGAAGCAGAGACTTAGATAAAATAACCTTGTGCAAGATCATATAATTAACAAACTGTAGAGGTGGGGCTTGGGCTAGGCCTGTACAGTTCATGCTCTACACCTGGACTGTCCTTCCTGAGAGGAGTAGGGGAGGGGCTTCCTCCACACACCCACCTCTGTAGGCAGGCACCCCTGCTGATGCTCCCACTAAGTGCCTCACATCCCCTGCATGGGATAGGCCCTTACCTCCCCTGGATGCCTTCTCTCAGGGTGCAGAACTGAGCGTGTTTAAAGCTTCCTCTAGACTGCAGTTCATGACCTCACAGAACCAGCTAAGCTAGAGAATCAGACAGAGGACAAGCCCAAGTGCTGCTGCCGGAAAGACTTTCAGTGTGGCCCAGGAAAGTCAGGGTCTTGAGGTCCCTACTTGGGAATGGACATGATCCTTGCTCTGGCTTCTCTTTCCGACCCTTGGGCATCATCAGATGGATGGAGCACAGGATTAAAAGAAGGTCCAGCTACAGAGACCTGAGCCAGGCTGGCCATGTCATTCTGGGAAAGACCATTAACTTCACCAAGACTCCTTTTCCTTCTCTGTTGCATAATAATCAGAGTAAGAATAACAATTTCTATCTCTTGGGGCTATTGTGATGACTCAGTGAGACTGGGCAGAGGAAGGTTCTTTGTAACTGTGATGCACTCTACAAGTGACTCAGTTCCCAGAGCCCAGGACAGGGGCTTTTCTACTCCACCTTGCACTTCCTCATCAGGGGGCAGGAACACCTTTCACGAAGCAAGGACCTCCCAGGACCTGGTGTTTTGCCTGTGTCTGGTTTCTGACCCCAGCATCTGGAAGAGTAGGCAATGAAGGAGCTCTAGCTTCTCAGAAGCTCTAGCTTCTCAGAAGCTCTAGCTTCTCAGAAGCTCTAGCTTCTGGCTGTGGTCATCCCTGTGGAGGAGTGGGGGTTGAGGCCTATCTGAGGTCCTTAGATCTTTAGAAACCTAGAAAATTTAGTCTCTCCTTTCTCTCCCCTGATGATCACTGACACCTCTCTCTACTCCCTGCACAAACCTACTAGTTTCTCTCCTCCTGTAGAAGGTAAGGCTGAGCCATTGTAAGTGACATGGGGCTTTTTTCTCCCTCGGGACACTGATAATCACGCCAAGGCCCTCTGTTGTTGCTACTTGACCCTGGGACAGCCAGTGTCTTCTGGGAGCAGGTGTGGGTGAGTAGGAGTTGTTTAACCCCTTAATCTACATTCCCATCCACCCAGAAGCACAGAAACTGCACAACACAACACAGCACACACACACACACACACACACACAGTTAACTAGTCACTCTTCCTGCACCTCATTCTTCACAAACTGTTGCTCAGAGAATATGGTTATCAGAGACTGCGTGGGGAACAGTGTTCTGCTCTGAACTGAAAAGTTTAACTTAGACAGAGTGGCCAAGATGGCGGAGTAGGAAGACCCTGAGCTCACCTCCTCCTACAGGCACACCAAAATCAGGAGCATTTACAGCAAAATTATTGAGAACAGAGACCCGAAGCCTAGTGGAAGAGATTTCCTACAACTAAAGATATAAAGAAGAAACCACAACAAGATAAGTAGTAGGGCTGGAGACATGGTATAATCAAGACCCATATCCCCAGGTAGGTGGTCCACAAATGGAAGGATAGTTACAATTGCACAGGTTCTCCTAAGGATCAAAGGGTACAAGCCCCACAGCAGGCTCCCCAGCCTTGTGGCTCTGTACCAGGAAGACAAACCCCCAGAATGTTTGGCCTTGAAGACCAGTGGGGCTTACTTTCAGGAGAGTCAGAGAACTGTGGGAAATAGAAACTCTACTCTTAAAGGGCACACACAAAATCTCACACACTCTGAGACTCAGAGAAGAAGATGTAAATTGAAAGAATCTTGGATCAGACACACCTTCTGATCTTGGAGAGCCTCCCAGAGAAACAGAGGCAATTGGACCTCACCCTGGGGACACAGACATGGGCAGCAGTCACTTGGAGAAACTTATTCTACCAAGAGGACTCTGGAGCTACCAAGCACTATTTTGGAATCCCCTCTCTAACTTAGCACTAGGTCATGGCCCCACCCACCAGCTTGTCAACACCAGTACTGGAACACTTCAGGTCAAGCAGCTAGCCAGGTGGGGACACAGCCCCACTCACCAGCAAACCAGCTGCCCTGGGACACAGTGCCATCCACCAGAGGACCCAGGACTTGGCCCCACTCAGCAGAAGATCAACACCAGCTCCCAGACCCTAGGCCCTGCCTCCAGGGACCCCAGGACCCACAACATCAAGTGTACTAACATTCATATCATAGGAGTCTCAGAAGGAGAAGAGAGAGAGAAAGAGGCAGAGAACATATTTGAAGTCATAATAACTGAAAAATTTCTTAACTTAGGAAAGGAAACAGACATCCAGGTCCAAGAAGCATAGAAAATCCCAAACAGGGCTTCTCTGGTGGCTCAGTAGTAAAGAATCTGCCTGCAACACAGGAGACTTTGGAAAACCTCAAACAGAATCAACCCAAAGAGGGCCACACCAAGACACATTGTAATAAAAATAACAAAAATTAAATATAAAGAGAGAATCTTAAAAGCAGCAAAGGAAAAAGCAACAAGTTATGTACAAGGGAATGCCCATAAAGCTATCGGCTGATTTTTCAGTAGAAACTCTGCAGGCCAGAAGGGAGTGGCCCAATATGTTTAAAGTGATAAAAGGGAAAAAACTACAACCAAGAATACTCTACCCAGCAAGGCTTTCATTCAGAAATGATGGAGAGAGAGAGCTTTACAGAAAAGGAAAAGCTAAGAGAGTTCAGCACCACCAAACCAGCTATATAAGAAATATTAAAGGAATTGCCCTGAGCAGAAAATAAATGAGAAATATAAAAATTATGAAAGGAAAAATCTTGCTGGTAAAGGCAAGTATACAGTAAAGAAGGTAAATCAACCAGGTATAAACCTAGTAGGAAGGTTAAAAGACCAAAGTAATCAAGTCATCTATATCCACAATAAGTAGTTAAAAGAGATACAAAACAAAAAGATGTAAAATATGATGTTAAGAACAGTAAAAGAGGAGAGGAAGAGTAAAAATTCAAGGTTGTTAAAATACATTAAAAATTAAAAGATCAGCAATTTACAATTATATACATACATTATACACATTATATATATATATATGTATGTATATATATATAGCTATATATAGACTTCATGCTAATCACAAACCAAAATTCTATAATAGATACACACAGGAAGAATCCAAATGTAACATAAAGATTACCATAAAATCATGAGAGAAGAAGGCAAAAGAAGAAAGGAACAAAAAAGCACTACAAAAACAACCTCAAATCAATTACCAAAATGGCAATAAGTACATTTCTCATCAATAGTTAACTCTTAAAGTAAATGGGCTAAATATTCCAGTAAAAAACCTAGAGTGGCTGAATAGATACAAAAGAAAGACCCACATATAAACTACCTAGAAAAGACTCACTTTAAATCTTAGGACACACAGGTAGAAAGTGAGGGGATGGACAAAGGTATTCCATGTAAATGGAAGTGAAAAGAAAGCCAGAATAGCTTCATAAATATAAAACATTCAATCCCAAAGCAGCAGAATACACATTGTTCTCAAGTGCACATGGCACATTCTTTAGAATAGATCACATGCTTGGCCACAGAACAATTCTCAGTAAATTTAAGAAACTGAAGTCATATTAAATAACTCTTTTGACCACAATGCTTTGAGACTAGAATTCAACCACAGAGGGGAAAAACTGCAGAACACAAACACATGGAGGCTAAACAGTATGCTACTACATAACCAATGGAACACTGAAGAAATCAAACAAACAAAATACCTAGAGACCAATGAAAATGAAAATACAATGATCCAAACTCTAGGGACACAGCAAAAGCAGTTCTAAGAGTGGAGTTTATAGTGATACAAGCCTACCTCAGGAAACAAGAAAGATCTCAAATAAAAACCCTAACCCTACACTTAGAGGAACCAGAGAAAGAATAAACAACCCAAATCTGTAGAAAAATCATAAAGATCAGAGCAGGAATAAAAGAGATAGAGATTAAAAAAAAAAAAAAGGACCAGTGAAGCTAAGCTGATTCTTTGAATGGATAAACAAAATGGACAAACCTTTGCCAGAAGGTTTTCTTTCCATCGAGGAAGAAAGATAAAGTCAGAAATGAAAACTTCACAGCCAGAACCACAGAAACTCAAAGGATGTCATGATACCCCTATGAACGATTGTATGCCAATAAAATGGGCAACCTAGAAGAAATGCCTAGAAATGTATAATCCTCTAGGACTGAATCAAGAAGAAATAAAAAAATATGAACAGAGCAATTACTAGTAATAAAATTTAGTTATAAAAAAGAAAAATTCCCAACAACAAAAAAATCCAGAATCAGATGGTTTCACAGGTAAAATCCAGCAAACATTCAGAGAAGAATCGACACTTATCCCCCTCAAATTATCCCAAAAAATAGCAGAGGAAGAAATGCTTCCAAACTCATTTTATTACTACAAGGCCAGCATCACCCTGACACCAAAACTAGACAAAGATAACACAAAAAGGGAAAATTACTGACCAATATCACTGATGAACATAGACACAAAAATCCTTATCAAAATATGACCAAACAGAATTTAACAGTATATAAAAGGAGATCTTCCCCAGGTCAGGGAGATCCCCTGGAGAAAGGAAAGGCTACCCACACCAGTATTCTTGCCTGGAGGATTTCATGAGTCTGAGAGTCTGACTGGAGTTGCAAAGAGTTGGACATGACTGAGTGACTAACACTTTTGCTTTCAAAAGATCATACACCACGATAGAGTGGAATTTATCCCAGGGATGCAAGGATGTTTCAACACCCATAAATCAATCAGTGTGATACACTAGGCTAACAAACTGAAAAATAAAAATCATACGATCATCTGAATAGATAAAGAAAAAGCTTTTGACAAAATTCAACATCCATGTATGATAAAAACTCTCAACATGATAAAAGCCACATATGACAAGCCCAAAGCTAACATCACACACAATGGTGAAAAACTGGAAGCATTTCCTCTAAGATCAGGAACAAGATGAGGATATTTCCACTTTTATTCAAGAATAGTTTTGGAAATCCTAGCCACAGTAATCAGAGAAGAAAAAGAAATGAAATCCAAATTGAAAAGGAAGAAGTAAAATTGTCACTGTTTGCAGATGACATGATGCTATTCATAGAAAATCCTAAAGATGTTACCAAAAGCCTACTAGAACTCATCAATGAATTTGAGAGTTTCAGGATACAAAATTAATATACAGAATATGTTGCACTTCTATATACTAACAACAAACTATCAGAAGAGGAAGTTAAGGGACTTTGCTGGTGGCTCAGTGGTAAAGAATCTGCCTGCCAATGAAGGAGACGACGAGTTTGACCCCTGACCCAGGAAGATCCCACATGCCGTGGAGCAACTCTGCCCATGCACCGCAGCTATTGAGCCTGAGCTCTTGAGCCTGGGAACCACAACTACTGAGCCCACGTGCCACAACTACGGATGCCTCCGTGACCAAGAGCCCATGCTCTGCAACAAGAGAAGCCACCACAGTGAGAAACCCACACACAGCAACAGGAAAGCAGCCCTCGCTTGCTGCGAGAGGAAAGCCAGCACAGCAGTGAAGACCCATTACAGCCAAAAATAAATAAATAAAAGTAAGTCAGAAAAGAAATTAAGCAAACAATCTCATTTAAAATTGCATCAAAAGGAATGAAACATTTAGGAATAAATCTAATGGATGAGGTAAAAGAGTGTTTTCAAAAAATTGTAAGACACTGATAAGAAAAATTGAAGATGACACAAACAGATGGGAGATATGTCATGGATTGGGAGAATTAATTTTATTCTAGTGACCACACTACTAAAAGTAATCTAAAGATTCAATGCACTGTATCGAATACCAGTGACATTTTTCACAGAACTGCTGCTGCTGCTGCAGCTGCTAAATTGCTTCAGTCGTGTCCGACTCTGTGCGACCCCATAGACGGCAGCTCACAGGCTCTCCCATCCCTGGGATTCTCCAGGCAAGAACACTGGAGTGGGTTGCCATTTCCTTCTTCAATGCATGAAAGTGAAAAGTGAAAGTGAAGTCGCTCAGTTGTGTCCGACTCTTAGCGACCCCACGGACTGCAGCCCACCAGAATCCTCCGTCTATGGGATTTTCCAGGCAAGAGTACTGGAGTGGGTTGCCATTGCCTTCTTCCAAAACCACAATGAGATATTTCAAATCTGTCCAAATGGATATTATCAAAAAGACAAAAAAATAGCATCTGTTGGTGAGGATATGGAGAAAACAGAACCCTCGTACATTGTAGATGGGAATATAAATTGGTATAGCCATTTGAAAAAGAGAATAGAGATTCCTCAAAAAAATTTAAAAAGAAAGTATCACATAATCCAGCAGTCCACTCCTGGATGTTTATCTGAAGAAAATGAAATCTCTATTTAGAAAAAATACATGCACCCTTAGGTTTATAACAACATTGTTTATAATAGCCAAGATGTAGAAGCAATCTAAGTGCCTATCCAGAGATGAATGGATAAAGAAGATATGATATATATATATATATACACACACACATACACAGATGCATAAACATAAAATGATATATTACTCAGCCATAAAAAAGAATTATGTCTTGTCACTTGTAACAACATGGATAGACCTGGAGGGAGTTATTCTAAGTAAAAGAAATCAAAGAAAGACAAATCCTGTATGGTTTCACTTATATGTGAAATCTCAAAAATAAAGCAAATGAACAAACATAACTGTATATACAGAGTTATAGATGCAGAGAACAAACAAGTGGTTGCCAGAGAGGAAAGGAGAAGGGGGAAGAGAGAATTAAATGGAAACCAAGAGCTATAAACTTCCAGTTGTGAAATAAATGAATCATGGATATGAAATGTACAATGTGGGAAATGTAGTCGATAATTATGTGGTATCTTTGGAAACATATCATACCTAGATTTATCATGGTGATTATTTTAAAGTGCATAGAAATATCAAATCACTATGTTGTGTCCCAAGAAGTAACATAATGTTATAGGTCCATTATATTTCAAAAACAAGGGAACAAACGTACAGAAGAAGAGATCATATTTGTGGTTATCAGGGGCAGGAGGTTTGGGTAAGAGAACCGGATGAAGGCAGTCACAGACTTCCCATTATAAGATAAATAAATACCAATAAAACATGATAAATATAATTAATGCTGCTTTATATTTAATATAAGACTTGTTACAAGTAAATCCTAAGAGTCCTCATCACAAGGAAAACTATATATTTTTAAAATTTCTTTAATTTTGTATCTATAGGAGATGATGAATGTTCACTAAACTTACTGTGGTAATCATTTCATGATGCATAAGCCAAATCATTATGCTATATGCCTTAAAGTTATACAGAGCTATTGGTCAATTATATCTCAATAAAACTTGAAGAAAAAAGATTAATGTAAGACTTATGACTCAGAATAGAGCTAGTGCTGTGTATCATATGGAATTCCTTATCACTTTCCGTTGGAGGTTTTTTCCTGAAATAAAGTTTTCCCATATTTCCTCTTGTTAAAAGGCAAGATCAGGCAGGGACATCTCTTGATGTTGAAACATAGTTCAGAGAATTAACATTCTATTAGATCCCTGGATAATAACCAAAGATCCCTCTGGAACCATTGTCTAAAGACAGTTGCCAAATGTCCCAATGACAAGTCAATACTGATGATCATGCTGCTGCTGCAGCTAAGTCGCTTCAGTCGTGTCCGACTCTGTGCAACCCCATAGACAGCAGCCCACCAGGCTCCCCCATCCCTGGGATTCTCCAGGCAAGAACACTGGAGTGGGTTGTCATTTCCTTCTCCAATGCATGAAAGTGAAGTGAAAGTGAAGTTGCTCAGTCATGTCTGACTCTTAGCGACCCCATGGACTGCAGCCTACCAGGCTCCTCTGCCCATGGGATTTTCCAGGTAAGAGTACTGGAGTGGGTTGCCATTGCTTTCTCTGATTGATGATCATACTTATAATTAAATACATTCAGTTCAGTTCAGTTCAGTCGCTCAGTCGTGTCCGACTCTTTGCAACCCCATGAATTGCAGCACGCCAGGCCTCCCTGTCTATCACCACCTCCCGGAGATCACAAACCCATGTCCATCGAGTCAGTGATGCCATCCAGCCATCTCATCCTCTGTTGTCCCCTTCTCCTCCTGCCCCCAATCCCTCCCAGCATCAGAGTCTTTTCCAATGAGTCAACTCTTCTCANTTTCCACTGTTTCCCCATCTATTTCCCATGAAGTGATGGGCCTGGATGCCATGATCTTCGTTTTCTGAATGTTGAGCTTTAAGCCGACTCTCTCACTCTCCTCTTTCACTTCCATCAAGAGGCTTTTTAGTTCCTCTTCACTTTCTGCCATAATGGTGGTGTCATCTGCATATCTGAGGTTATTGATATTTCTCCTGGCAATCTTGATTCCAGCTTGTGCTTCTTTCAGCCCAGCGTTTCTCATGTTGTACTCTACATAGAAGTTAAATAAGCAGGGTGACAATATACAGCCTTGATGTACTCCTTTTCCTATTTGGAACCAGTCTATTGTTCCATGTCCAGTTCTAACTGTTGCTTCCTGACCTGCATACAGGTTTCTCAAGAAGCAGGTCAGGTGGTCTGGTATTCCCATAACTTTCAGAATTTTCCACAGTTTATTGTGCTCCACACAGTCAAAGGCTTTGGCATAGTCAATAAAGCAGAAATAGATGTTTTTATGGAACTCTCTTGCTTTTTCTATGACCCAGTGGATGTTGGCAATTTGATCTCTGGTTCCTCTGCCTTTTCTAAAACCAGCTGAACATCTGGAAGTTCACGGTTCACGTACTGCTGAAGCCTGGCTTGGAGGATTTTGAGCATTACTTTACTAGCGTGTGAGATGAGCGCAATTGTGCGGTAGTTTGAGCATTCTTCGGCATTGCCTTTCTTTGGGGTTGGAATGAAAACTGACCTTTTCCAGTCCTGTGGCCACTGCTGAGTTTTCCAAATTTGCTGTAAGTACAAACTATAGCAGCAACAGTTACAGCAGGATTCTTTTTAATCTCCCTCTGCCAACTATTAGTAACTGAGCCTCCCATACAATTTCAGAGCAAAACATAAATAAAATCTCATCATATTACATGTATGTACTTTCTTTATTTTTACTTATAGGTCATAATATCCCTCCTATTACTAGGAATTCAAATATGGTTGATTAAAAAACTAAAGCAAGAATTTCAAATTTATCTTTATCATTCAATCAAAAAATATTTTGTAGAGCTCCCTTGTGGTCCAGTTAGTATCCACCTTGCAGTGGAGGGGACACGAGTTTCATCCCTGGTTGAGGAACTAGGATTCCACATGCTGCAGTGCAACTAAGCCTGTGAACCACAACTAGAGAATCCTCATGCTGTAACTATGATCTGGACTAAAACTATCAACCCTAAACACAGACGTCTGTATATTAACACTTCATTATGGTGAGAGACAGTGACTAGCTCAGGAAAGTGATCAGGAGAGGGGAATATCTTACTAACAAACAACTCTTTTGGAGAACTCTCTAAGAATACTAATATTTTTGCAACTGTGTGTTTCCAAAACATTATCTAAGATTCATCAGCATCATAGAATTTGTCAAGGGTCAGGAATCTTGAGAGACCATTTTAGAATTCTGCCTACCACACAGATATCAGTGCCTACATAGTCTTTAAACTGCTCGCTTCCTCTCTCTGAAGCTATGGGCGCTGGTTCTGAGCCCAAGGAGACAAACAAAAATGATATCACATACATGCTGTGGAAAACGTATACACAAAGCAGAAAGAAGAAGTGATCTACTATGCACAGGTGGTGGGGCAGCTGAGGGGATATTTAAAGGAAGTTTCAAGAAGTGATATTTCAACTGGATGGTTAGAGAAAGAACCATGCCTTCACATTTTTGTCTTCACTGTCTGGCACAGTCTAAAGGTACATAACAGACCCCTGTTGGTGTTTATTGAATGACCTTGTAGGTGTCTTCTAGTGGAGGAGGGGAAAGAGAATTTTAGGAGAGTGAATCTCATGTACTGAGACCCAAAGGGTTGTTTTTTTTTTTTATATAAGCATTTGTTTTTATTTGTATTAGTTTTATTTATTTTATTGCCTTGTCACATGGCATGTGGGATCTTAGTTCCTCAACCAGGGATTGAACCTGCAGCCCCTGCAATGAAAGTGTGGTGTCTTAACCACTGGACTGCCAGGGAAGTTCCCAGAGACCCAAAGATTTAAAGCCACTTGCTATGCTCAAGGATCAGTGAGAAGTGTTAGATTATCTACACATGCAAGGCAAGATATGGCAAGAGATGGGGCAGCCGATGGGGCCAGAACATGGGAGGCCTGTAATATGGTAAGGAGATAAGACTTTATCTTGTAAATGAAGAGGGATACTTGAAGAGCTTTAAGGAAGTGAAAAAGAAAAAGACAGATTTGTGTTTGAGAAAATTAGCTCCAGTGGAAAGCATGTGTGAAGGCTACACTGAGGTGAGGGTTTGGATGGATGGGAGTGAGGCTAACCCAGGGCTTGTAGGGATTAGTGCCTTGTGGTCCTGGAGTACAAGCTGGGGAGGAGGGTCTACACCAAGACAATGACAGTGGGATGGAGGAGGGATTGGCTCCCAAAGCTAGTTGGGAAGTAGAGGGACTGGAGAGCGTGGCTGGGAAGAGGAGTTGGTTGAATTTGAAGGATGACAAAGTCATGAAGGATGACCTGAAGATGACTCTGGTTTAGGAGATGGATAAATGATGAGACCATCCATTGACCTTGACGTCTAAGAAGAAGAACAGGCTTGAGGAGGAGGAGGGTGTTGGCAGTGACGGAGAGAAGAAGGGCAGCTGTGCATGACAAGTACACTTTGGGGCATATTGAGTTTCAGATGCTTGTGGAACATCCTAACAGAATCCAAGAGGAGGCTCTTGAGTTCTGAGCTCTAGAGCTTAACAGGGATGGATACACATCGGATTCTCTAACTCGTAGGTGAGCAATCAAGTCATAGCATTGGATAATCACAGGGGGATGGTGTACAGAGTAAGAAAACAAGGAAGCTGAATATAAAGCCATGAGTCACCAAAAGTTTGCCATGTTGAGGGCAGAAAACATGAACTGGAATCAAAGGTGGGAGAAGAGAGGCTTTGATGGGAACCAGTGGATCTGGGAATATGTAGTGGCCACAGAAGGTAAACAAAGAAATGGGCCTCATGGTCAGAAGAAACTGTGCCCATGAAAATATTTGCTGGTATTGACTTCACTGGCTTGAAGTGGTGAAAAAAAAAAAAAAAAAAACAGCCTAGGGAGGGCAAGACCCACCAGACCATGTGTAATTTAAACAGAAAACTCTAAGTAAATTAGCTCGTAGGACAGATTGTCACAGATTTCTTTAACGGGTTAGGAAATACTTGGTTTCACTGGGTTCTATTCTTCTGAGGAAAAAAAAAAGCACAACTTAGAGTGAAAATGTATGATTCTCTTTTGATCTCTATAATTAATACATTTGACCCAAGTATTCATCAGCCCTTAATGAAAGTCAGTGGTGTTCCTATTATTTTCCACGGTTTGTTTTCTTATAAGTTGAGGAACAGAAGAGTATCTTTCATAAGATCATCAAGGGTAAACAGGATGTCATAAGAAGAGAGCTCACTGTGGAATAATAAAATTTTTTAAACGGGGCTGATCCATTTTAAATTTAGTTTTCCTTTGCCCATGTCAGTTCAGTTCAGTTCAGTCACTCAGTCATGTCCAACTCTTTGCAACCCCATGGACTGCAGCACGCCAGCCCTCCCTGTCCATTACCAACTCCTGGAGTTTATTCAAACTCTTGTCCATTGAGTTGGTGATGCCATCCAACCATTTCATCCTCTGTCAGCCCCTTCTCCTCCTACCTTCAATCTTTCCCAGCATCAGGGTCTTTTCCAGTGAGTCAGTTCTTCACATCAGGTGGCCAAAGTATTGGAGTTTCAGCTTCAGCATCAGTCCTCCCAATGAATATTCAAGACTGATTTCCTTTAGGATGGACTGGTTGGATCTCCTTGCAGTCCAACAGACTCTCAAAAAGTCTTCTCTAACACCACATTTCAAAAGCACCAATTCTTTGATGCTCAGCTTTCTTTATAGTCCAACTCTCACATCCATACATGACCACTGGAAAAACCACAGCCTTGATTAGATGGACCTTAGATGGACCTTTGTTGGCAAAGTAATGTCTCTGCTTTTTAATGTGCTGTCTAGGTTGGTCATAGCTTTTCTTCCAAGGAACAAGCGTCTTTTAATTTCATGGCTGCAGCCACCATCTGCAGTGAATTTGGAGCCCCCCAAAATAAAGTCTGTCACTGTTTCCATTGTTTCCCCATCTATTTCCCATGAAGTGATGAAACTGGATGCCATGATCTTCATTTTTTGAATGTTGAGTTTTAAGCCGGCTTTTTTACTCTCCTCTTCACTTTCATCAAGAGGCTCTTTAGTTCTTCTTCACTTTCTGCAGTAAGGGTGGCATCATCTGCATATTTGAGCTTATTGATATTTCTCCCAGCAATCTTGATTCCAGCTCGTGTTTCATCCAGCCCAGCGTTTCTCATGATGTACTCTGCATAGAAGTTAAATAAGCAGGGTGACAGTATACAGCCTTGACATACTCCTTACCCTATTTGGAACCAGTCGTTGTTCCATGTCGAGTTCTAACTCTTGCCTCCTGACCTGCATACTGCCCATGTCAGACTCCATCAAACAACCTGAATGTGAAAGTTGTTCAGTCATGTCTGACACTTTGCAACCGCATGGACTGTACCATCCATGGAATTCTCCAGGCCAGAATACTGGAATGGGTAGCCTTTCCCTTCTCCAAAGTAACCTGAATAAATACTAGCAATTGCTGTGCCCCACCAAAATTTGGACACGCTTCAAACATCTCCAGAGAAGGACAATATACTTTTTTGAAAAAATATAAAGATGAAGTTAACCAAGTGCGTGTAAATTCACCACAGCCTCTCCTCATTATCCAGAGGGGATGGCCCATGATGATAATTTAGTTAAGGCCAAGTTAAGCCAAAATGCAGAGATTCAAGTGCCAAAAAATCAGTGTGTCTCTGCTTTTCTCCTTAGCTCCCTCGAAGCTGATGTCTTGCTAAGCAGCTGGCTAAGTATTCGCATTCTTGGTGACTTGGAGGAGGCGGGAGCCTTGGCAAAGCAGCAGTAACACACACAGAGACACCTCACTTCTGTCCTCTACAATCCCCTCAAACAGCAAGAATGTCAAACCTTCAGTGCTAGAATGAGACTGAGGGTGTTTATGTGAAATTATTCTGTGTGTGTGCTCAGTTGTTCACTCATGTCCAACTCTGTGCGACCTCATGGACTGTAGCCTGCCAGGCTCCTCTATCCATGGAATTTTCCAGGCAAGTATACTGGAATGGGTCACCATATCTTCCTCCAGGCAGTCTTTCCAACCCAGGTATCAAACCCTCATCTCTTGCATCTCCTGCATTGGCAACTGAACTCTGCCACTGCCTGGGAAATTATACTATTTCTCTGCTACTCAGTTAGCAGGTGGCTGTGTGACTGGGTTCGCACCAGCAGATGAGAGGATTGGTGAGGCTCTTGACCAGTGGAGCCAATAACGTGGTCAAGAGAGGCTCGACCTAAGGAAAGAGGAAGAGGCCCAGATGAACAGAGCAGCAGGGAGGGGAAGCAGCAGTGGAAACGCCAAATGCTCCTGGAGCCCGTGAGAACAGAAAGCCGAGGTCGGGGATCCCGTTCACCAGAGCAGAAGGGGAACCAAAGAACGCACACAGACCTGGAAAAACAGAAAGCGCAGCATATTTCCTTAGCAAGAATGAGAAAGCTACTCACCCTTCTCCTCCCCTCCCCAAACATGCGTGGAGTTTGGTTTCACTCATCTCTTTGAGGAGGTGTTCCTGCATGCGCTCTGGCCTACCAATTTACAAGAACATGTATTCATCACTCCCATTAAAAAGGAATGTGAATGTCAGCCATGACTAGTTTCTCAAGTGGCAGGGAAGTAGGGCAGGTTTGAGTACTGTATTTCCTGCCACGTGAAGGTTTGCTGTCAAGCCGCAGTGATCCCATGCGATGGGCTGAGCAGAAGCAGACCGAGTCTAAACGCTGGCCCTGTCGCTCGTGGTGGGACCTTGGATGGGCTCTTCATAGAGCTAAACCTCAGTTTTCTCACCTGTATAGTAGGGATTATAACATTCCAGATCCACAATTCCTTTGTAGCAATTCTGAAATCCAAAGGGCTCCAAAAAAACAGATATTTTGGTAAACTTGTACGAAATTCATCTGATGGCAAAACCTGACCTGAACGAATAATGTGAGACTTAGTTTTCATTTATCCCATTAAACATGATTATCTGGAAGTTTGCTGCGGGAACATCAGTGTGTTTGAGAACATGGATATTATGGGGGTGTTATCAATAATCCAGTATATGCACTGATTTGTCTCTCACAAATATGAACCATTTTGAATTCTGAAGCATACCAGGGACCTGTGTGGAATCTGAATAAGAGATTGGGGACCTGTTCTTTGGGGTTGTAGGAAGTACTAAGGGAAAATAAAGTGTATCAGGTGATTCTAATGATGCCTCGTTGCTGCTGATATTTAGTCACTAAGTTGTGTTTGAATCTGCAACCCCAAAGACTAGCCCACCAAGCTTCTCTCTCCATGGGATTCTCCAGGCAAGAATACTGG
Organism: Redunca redunca; assembly: GCA_006410935.1. Classification (NCBI taxonomy): domain Eukaryota; kingdom Metazoa; phylum Chordata; class Mammalia; order Artiodactyla; family Bovidae; genus Redunca; species Redunca redunca. The sequence goes on from SJYQ01004502.1 coordinate 251,659, forward strand.
AGTGGGTTACCATTTTCTCCTCCAGGGGATCTTACTAACCCCAGGCTCAAACCTGCATCTCCTGCATTGGCAGGCAGATTCTTTACCACTGAGCCACAGGGAAGCCCACAGCAATGCCTGGCAGTTTGTAAGTGCTTAAGAAATACAAATTAGAATTTATTATTGTAAAATGCAGATTGGGAGGGCTCTGCCCCGATCCTGTTACTCTGGAGTTCACCCAGGGGAAACATTAAACTCTGAGGTTCTGATTCCCCATCTACCAACTATATCCCTGAAGAGTCTGGACTTTTTGAGGAAAAAAACTCCCTGGAAGGCCATGTGTACATTCCTACAGGCACTGTGGAGTTGAGACCTAAGACCTAAAGCCAAGAAAGAAATTCCAAATGCACAATATTTGAGGATTACAAGGACAGGGAATGAAAGAAGGGCTGAAACTGGACATGCTCCCTCCCAAGGGTGGTGAGGCCTGGTGGAGGGAGGCTTGCCCTTGGAGCCAGAGAGACCTCATTCCTCGCCCTGCCCTCCCTCATGATGGGAACTGCTGGATCTCAGTTTCTTCATGTGGAAAGTGGGCCAACAGTACTTCTGAAAGCTTCACTATGATGGAAAAGCATTCTTCGTGGGGGCCTGGTACATAGATGAGATTCAGCAAGGAACAGGCAAAACCACACAGACACCATTATACTGGGTGCTAAGAAGACCAGAGTTTCTACAGGGTATAATTCTGCCTTGCCCTGAATTCCTCTCCAGAGGAAAAGCCTTATGCTTCCTGCAAAAGTGAGACTAAGAGGCCACACGGAGGGGGCATTCCATCTATGAAGAACTCTAAACCTGTAGTGAGAGGTTCTTCTCTCTTGACAAGACAGTTGCCCGTGCTCCTTGGGGGTCTTCTGACTCAGAAGGACAGACACGCACAAGGTCAAGTTCAAAACTGTAAAGGTGATCTGTGGACACACGGATGGTCAATAAGACTTATTCACCCCTTGAATCCAATTTTGGCTGGATGACCAAGGCCCAGTGTGACCCCTTATAAAAGGAACAATTGTCAAGGGTACTTGGAAGAAAAGAGGGTTGTTTTCTGCCATTCAAAGTGGATCGTTTCATGAAGGAGACCTTTCACCCAAATAATCACCTTGTCCTCGCATGTCCAGATCAGGCCCAACACAGAGAATAAACAGATACCCTTATAGAGGCGGCCTTGAGATTAACCCCAGCCAATGCCTGGTTTTCTACAGAGACTTTGACCTGAGTAATCATGTTCTCTCCAGACCTGAGCCACAGGACTTGAGACACGCCAGGTGTTAAGACATTCGCAACCTCTGGGCTTTCCTCAGCACTCCTTTCCTCTTTCCTGCCCATCATGGCTGAAGGTGAGGATTCCCCTCTTTCCCGCCCTCCTGAGCCTCAGCGCTTCAGCCCCCTCATTCCAGGAGAGTCAGGGCAGCATTACACACCTTAGTACCTGTCCCCAAGCCCGGCATGAAGAGGCTTCCTTTGAACAGTGGCTCCCCGTGAACTCATTCCTATTTCTTCAGAGCAGTGGCTCAACAGCCAGATCAATCTCAGGGTTAGGGTCCTGTCAACTAAAAAGATACCCAACATGAGAGTTGCGAGTTACGTTTCATTTGGGACCAAATGAGGATTGCAGCCCAGGAGACAGCACCTCAGATAGCTCTGAGCGACTGCTCCAAAGAGGCAGTAGGGGAAGGTTAATACATAAGATTTTGGTGAAGGGGGAGTTCAGGCCAATCAAGAACTTGCTTTACAAAAGGCTTTCTGCTAGTCATAAGGAGCCATATCACCATGAAAGGATTTAGTGCTTTTCTAGATATCAGGGAGGAGATGCAAGGATTGGGATCATGAAATCAGTTCCTGAAAGTATCAATATCTAAAGACCTGTTCCACCAGTTTCTCTGGAGCGCAGAGGGCCTCACTCTCCACCCTGAAACCCCTTCAGGAAGTGTTGAAGGCCAGCAGCTGCAGTAGCATGGGCACATGGCAAAAGCCCATGTTGCTGTTGCTTGGTTGCTGGCAAATGCCCTTGGCAAGTGCCAATTTGTAGTTGACAGTACCAAGAGAGCTGGAGCACCAGAGAAAGGCATAGAGAATGAACATGAGAGTGAGAAGAGGGAATGTTTTAAAGAAATAATCTGACATTTGATTAATTTCTTAAAGCATCAAAGTATAAAAGAAATATCCACAAGTCCATCCCGGTATAAGTAAATAGCTGCATGAATAAATAGAGGGGACAGCTCTGCTTTTCCAGTGGCTAAGACTCCGTGCTCGCAATGCAGGGAATCTGAGTTAGTTCCCTGATGGGGGAGCTAGATCCCACAGGTCGCAACTAAGAGTTTGCATGCCACAGCAAAGATCAAAGATCTTGAGTGCCACAACTAAGACCGGGTGCAGTGAATAAATAAGAAAATAAATAAAAATAAATATTTTAAAAGTAAGTAAATACATAAACGTAGGAGAAAGGACAGCTCTTCCTTACAAAAGAATTCCACTTAATAAATGTAGAAAGAATGAAGAAAATAGAAATTCACCATTAGAAACCACAGGAATAAATGCGGCAGGCAAGATCCTGCTAAAATTAGTAGGCAAAAGTTTGAGGAGAAACAGTATTTGCATAGTCTCCAAGTTTTTCTCCTATGAAAGCGAAAACTCAAAGTGTTTGTGGCTCAGTCGTGTCCAACTCTTTGCAACCCAATGGACTGTAACCCGCCAGGGATTCTCCAGGCCAGAATACTGGAGTGGGTAGCTATTCCCTTCTCCCCGGGATCTTCCTGACCCAGGGATCAAACCCGGCCTCGTGCATTGCAGGTGGACTCTTTACTGTCTGTGCCTCCAGGGAAGCCCATAAAGCCCGACACTGTTGATGAATTAGTGTTCCTCCGCAGGTTTACCCAATCACCCTTCACGTTCTTCCCACCAGCATTGCCGCTGCTACCATCACTCCCACCGCCTCCAGCTGAGGACCCTGAGCCACCCGCGGTGACAATTTCACACCTAGGCTCACAGTCTAGGGTTGGCATTGCTGTGACCACTGTAGCTGAACTTGAAAGTCACTGTTAGTGTTGTATGACATTTTGCAGCTGCTGAGCGTGTGGCCAAACACTGCTAAGATGCTGCCACATGGCTGGCGTTTCATCTCCTGTATCTCAGCCCGGGTTTTGTGACAAGGCTCCCTGCTGTCTCCTGAGACTTCACACTCAGCCTTCTGTTCAATGGGGATTGTGTGCAGGGTCCGGACCTTGGATGCCAGGATGAGACACTGTCTTGCAGAATATTTCTTTTTTTATGTTTTTCTGTAAGGGAACACTGTATTGTTCCACATTTTAGCTTTGGTTTTGTAATCACTGATTATATAATGAGTTCTGGTTCTCTGCTGGCAAAATTGGTCTGCAACTGTTAAAGGCACAGCTGCTTTAGAACACACGGAGATGGAGACCGTGTCCGTATGACCCACTGCCTCCACCAACATCCTTGCTAATCTCCTGAAAGATCAGGCCCACGTTATACTACAGTGTGGTGGGTGGCAGTGCGACAGCAGGACAACTTCACTGTTGCACAAAGAGAAGCAGATCCTCGTTGCGAAGCTGGCAATTTTGCAAAACATCAGCTACCTCTAGTGGGGCCAGCTTGATCTGCTTCCCTCCTGTCTCAGAGCTTGAAAGTCTGTGCCCTTGACTTCCAGATTTGGGTTTCCAGATAAAACACACAACTCCCAGTTAAATTCCAATTGCGGATAAACAGTGAAAACATTTTTTCAGCGTAGATATGTCCCATGCAACACCTAGGACATACACTAAAAAACAATATTCATAATTTGTCTGAAATTCAAATGTAACTAGGCTGTGCTAAGTCGCTTTCAGTTGTGTCTGACTCTTTGTGACCCCATGGACTGTAGCCCACCACGCTCCTCTGTCCACAGTATTCTCCAGGCAAGAAGACTGGAGTGGGGAGCCATTTCCTTCTCCAGGGGATCTTCCCGACCCAGGGAAATGCAACTGGGCAGCCTCTTATTTTTATTTGCTAAATCTGGCAATCCTACTCAAGATCAGACTCTTGTCATTGTCCTGTCCTCTGGGTCTGTCCTTGTGGGACTCCGATAATTCATTCTGCCAAGAAGCCTGAGACAGAATGAGGCAAAGGAAGAATCTTAATCACTCTTGGCTTTTTGTTCTTATCTAGCTCCGAGTGTCACAGATATGCATTAAATTCATAAATAAATTAAAACCTCTCATTTGAAGTTTGATTAATTTCTATCCTGAAACTTTAGCAACATTGGATTGCACTGAGAGGAAGGATGGTGTAAAGAGGAAAGAATGGTCTAGGGATGGAGGAACCTGGCCGCTCATCCCAGGCCAAGCGGCCATGATGGGGTGTGCTCACGGCGTAGCACTCTCTGTTTAGTCTCTGTTTGAGAACTTAAAGGAGTCAATTAAACGACCTCTAAGATCCATTCCAGGGCTAATAATTCTATGGTTCTGGCTTCAAAAAGTCTGAAACTTACGACATGGCTGGCTGTGGCTGTGAAAGTTGCTCAGTTGTGTCCAACTCTTTGGGACCCTACAGACTATACAGTCCATGGAATTCTCCAGGCCAGAATACTGGAGTGGGTAGCCTTTCCCTTCTCCAGGGGATCTTCCCAAACCAGGAATCGAACCGGGTCTTCTGCATTGCAGGTGGATTCTTTACCAACTGAACTATCAGGGAAGCTGAAACTTAAGACATATGTAACTGAAAGTTACAGTATTAGATTTAAAAAGTTTAAACATCAGGAATTTTTTATATGCTGAATCTTTTAATAAGTTGCTTACCAATTTTCTATCTGTTCAGTTCAGTTCAGTTGCTCAGTCATGTCGGACTCTGCAACCCCATGGACCGCAGCATGCCAGGCCTCCCTGTCTATCACCAACTCCCCAGAGTTTACTCAAACTCATGTCCATTGAGTTGGTGATGCCATCCAACCATCGCATCTTCTGTCGTCCCCTTCTCCTCCTACCTTCAATCTTTCCCAGCACCAGGGTCTTTTCAAATGAGTTAGTTCTTCTCATCAGGTGGCCAAAGTATTGGAGTTTCAGCTTTAGCATCAGTCCTCCAATGAGTATTCAGGACTGATTTCCTTTAGGATGGACTGGTTGGATCTCCTTGCTGTCCAAGGGACTCTCAAGAGTCTTCTCCAACACCACAGTTCAAAAGCATCAATTAGAAGAGTATATATCTTGACCTCCTCAGAATTCTTGTTACTACATTAAATACTTCGTGCAAAATTTTTACATAATTAGTATTCAGGTAAAAGATTTCACCTGTCAGAATACTCTTAATAGAATTTTCCAGTCTATCATTCTTTTTTTTAAATATTTATTTCTTTGGTTGTGCCAGGTCTTCATTTCAGCATTCAGGATCTTCAAATCTTCGAACTTTGTTGTTGCACGTGGGATCTAGTTCCCTGACCAGGGATCGAACCTGGGTCCCCTGCACTGGGAACTCAGAGTCTTAGCCAGTGATGGTGGTTTCCCTTGTCGTGGAGCATGGGATCTAGGCACATGGGCTTCCGTAGCTGTGGCACAGGGCTTAGCTTCTCTTTGGAATCTGGGAACTTCCTGGACCAGGGATCGAACTAGAGTCCTGGCATTGCAAGGTGGATTCTTAACCATGGAACCACCAAGAAGCCCAGTAAACTCCAGCGTTCTAATTTAAAGCTGTATCCTGAACTTGAGCCATTAGTAGTTTCTCTAAGGAGAGACCAGTATGATCTTGGATAAAGGAAGATATTTTATGAAGATGTTCTTACTCAAGATCTAAAATACATGCTAAGGAAAAAGCACTTAGACTTAGGTGAGCATACTTTTCAAGTAGATTCAACGAACATATTGACTATCCCACTGGACTATCCCGTATACTCTTCTGGTTTTAAACTCCATTTTATAAATGTTTATGGCGCCCAAATTTCCATGTTCACATTTCATTTTTCTCCTCAGTTTTGAACCAGATTTCTGATTCCCTAATAGAAATCACCACCTAAATGTCCCACAGATACCTCAAACTCAGTAAATGTAAAATAAAGTGGAAATTAACACAACATTGTAAGTCAACTATACTTCAATTTTTTTTAAAAATGCAGTGCCTGTTCCCTTCACCCCACAACCTGCTCTATTGGCCTCCTCGAACTTGATTAATGGTATTAATATCCACCATCATCATTATCACGGTAGAATGATGTGGCAAGAATACTGGAGTAGGTTGCCACCTCCTTTTCCAGGGTATCTTCCCAACCCAGGAATTGAACTGGCATTAAGCCAGAAGACATCTCCTGCATTGACAAGCAGATGCTTTACCATTAGCACTACCTGGGAAGCCCATTGATGAGCAGAAAGTGAAAGTGAAGTTGCTCAGTCGTATCTGACTCTTTGCGACCCTGTGGACTGTAGCCCACCAAGCTCCTCCATCCATGGGATTCTCCAGGCAAGAATACTGGAGTGGGTTGCCATTTCCTTCTCCAGGAGATCTTCCTGACCCAGGGATCAAACCCAGGTCTCCTGCATTGCAGGCAGATGCTTTAACCTCTGAACCACCAGGGGAAGACCTTGATGAGCAGAGGAGAGAGGTCAAATGTCAGCAGGCTGTAAGGGGGCAGGGATATTCTACAGATTGGAAAATCTGTTTCTCAGTTGTTAAAAACTCATTACTCATTAAGTAAATATTCTGTGAATACCACTTAAATTCCAGGCTTCTTGATCTTTATTTTTACTTTTTTTGGCTATGCTTAAATAGGAAAAGGAGTACATCAAGGCTGTATATTGTCACCCTGCTCATTTAACTTTTATACAGAGTACATCATGAGAAACGCTGGGCTGGAAGAAACACAAGCTGGAATCAAGATTGCCGAGAGAAATATCAATAACCTCAGATATGCAGATGACACCACCCTTATGNAGGAGTTGGTGATGGACAGGGAGGCCTGACGTGCTGTGATTCATGGGGTTGCAAAGAGTCAGACATGACTGAGCAACTGAACTGAACTGAACTGAACTCATGGCTTGTGGGAACTTAGTTCCCAGACCAGAGATGGAACCTAGGTCCTAGCATGGAAGCATGGAATCCTAACCCTGAATCACCAAGAAAGTTCCACTTTTGACATTTTCTATTATTATAAAGTATTTGATACTACAGAAAGGGACATGAAATATATGTATGGTTTAAAAACAATCATTGTGTGTGTCACCTCCACCCTGGGCTTTCCTGGAGGCACAGTGGTAAAGAGTCTGCCTGCCAATGCAGGAGATGCAGGTTTGGTCCCTGGGTCAAGAGGATCCAGTGGAGAAGGAAATGGCAACCCACACCAGTCTTCTTGCCTGGAGAATTCCACGGACAGAGGAGCCTGGTGGGCTGCAGTCCATGGGGTCAGACATGACTGAGTGATTAACCAACAACATCTCCACTCATGCCGAGAAATGGAATTGCCAGGGCCTCAGAACCCTACTCCTCTTGTCTTTCTTCCTGAGCACTGGAGACATCACCATCCTGATTTCTGTGATAATCATTTCATTGCTTTTATTAGTTGCTTTGCCACATTGATAGGTGAGAGAGAGAGATACAGGTATATACTCCAAGTTCTCTAGGACAACAAACAGTGTACGGTCAAAAATAACTAAGCCTACAAGGGCATATGCTAACAAGAATGAAAACTAGAAGAAAGAGACCTCCAAAGAAATTTTGAAATTACTACACAATATATACAAGCAACTATGCTTACTAAGTTCAGAGAAAAAAGTAGAAAATATATGCAAAACAGGAAATGATAAAAAGTGATTTAGCCAATTTAAAAAAGAACCAAATAGAATGTCTCTAAGTAAAAAATACAATAAACCAAGTTAAAAACTCAATAAAGTTTAAGAAATTTAAACACACTGAGGAGAAAATTAGAGAAACAAAATATAGATCAGGAGAAATTATCCAGAGTATAATATAGTAAAACAACTGGAAAAAACAGCCTTGCAACTATGACTCAAACGGTAAAGAATCTAGTCTTTAAAGACTAAGATGACACTAATTTCCTCCAGAAAGAGCTTTCATTTGCCTTTGGTGGGCACACAGGCACACTTCGCTGACAAAGGTCCAGATGGTCAAAGCTATGGTTTTTCCAGTATTCATGTATGGATGGGAAAGTTGGACCATAAAGAAGGCTGAGCACAGAAGAATTGATGCTTTTGAATTGTGGTGCTAGAGAAGACTCTTAAGAGTCCCTTGGATTGCAAGGAAATCAAACCAGGCAATCCTATAGGAAACTGATCCTTGAATATTCATTGGAAGGATTGATGCTGAAGTTGAAGCTCGATACTTTGGCCACCTCGTGCAGACTCATTGGAAAAGACCCTGATGCTGGGAAAGATTGAGGGCAGGAGGAGAATGGGGTGACAGAGAGTGAGATAGTTAGATAGCATCACTGACTCAATGGACATGAATTTGAGCAAACTGCAGGAGATAGTGACGGACAGGGAAGTCTGGCATGCTGCAGTTGATGGGGTCACAGAATCAGACACAACTTAGTGTCTGAAAAAGAAGGAGGCACACAGGAACATTTTAAATCACTTTAAATTCACTTTAGTTTGAGAGAGTTTTATGGTATTATAGTTTCCTGTTCTCTTTGTTTTCATTTATTTATTTTTCATCATCAAATGAATGTGGCTTTCAAGCTGTGAGAGTGCTAACCTGCAGTTATATCTTGTCAGGGCAGTTCCTTACCTTTCCCATCTGCCCTGCTCTGCCCAGTGTAAGGACCTGAGGGAGGCGGCACATTTACTTTTGTTTCACCCTTGCTCTGAGGGATTTTCCTGTTTTAGTAAGGAGAGGAGCAGGCCCTAGGTTTTGACTCTGTGCTCCTTGTCCTAAGAAGCCCTAAGAACCAAACTGGCCTAATTGGCAAATGTCCTTAGTTCAAAAACAGCTTTAGGGTACCACATAACTTTCAGAGACCATGTTTTCCTTTGATCTGGAGCTTTAACCTCTTACTATCTTGTCTGATCTTTGATGCTTTTAAGAAGTTATAAATTTTTGGTTTTTTTGTTTTAGTGAGTGTTTTTGGTTCTTTCTAGTAGGAGATTGGTCTGATCTTCATCCTGCCTTATTCTTGGAAATGCAAGTCCTCTAATCTTTCTAGGCTTAACTGAACTGGACACTTAGAAACAAAAACCCAACACGATCTTCTGTAAGCAAGTTACCATAGGAAAAGCAAGCACATGTTTTTTAAGTCTCCTGTACTTTAGGAAAAAAATTATTGTAAAGTTCACTCAAATAGGCTACAAAACTTGAACTGCCATTAAAATTTTTAAGAAATATATCTGAAATTTTCTAAGTTTTCCCCCCAAAATTTAATTTTCAAACCACTGCTAATTATTTTTAAATTGAAACATTTTATCCAGAAATTGATTTTCCATAGAACTCAACTACCCAAGAATCTAAAAGTATATAAAATGACTCTACATAATCCAGTTAGATGACAAAAGTGTTGTCACCTTATTTAATGTAGTTTATTCATCAGAAGTCTTTGAGGCCTCACTCAGAGTTGATTAGCTCTTATTTTATACACAATCCAAAGAAACCTCATTCTTTGGTTTTCTAGCCCATTAAACAACAAAGAAGGAATAACTTGAAGGAAAACATGTATTTTTAAAGGCAGGCTCATTACAAGAGTCAGGGATGGCACTTAACAAATTCACAAGTGTAAAACAGGATTTTATGTATCCATGTATAAAATGTTCAAAAAGTTCTAGAAGAGGCACAATGGAGAGTTTTTTGGCTCTCCTGGGTCTTCGTTGCCACTCTCAGGTTTTCTTTAGTTGTGTGTGGTGCACGGGCTGTTCGTTGCCGTGGCTTCTCTTGCTCTCTAGGGCACGTCGGCTTCAGTAGTTGCAGCACGTGGGCTCAGTAGTTGTGGCTTCTGGGCTTAGTTGCCCCGTGGTGTATGTGGAATCTTCTTGGAGCAGGGATCAAACCCGTGTCCTACACTGACAGGTGGATTCTTAGCCACTGGCCCACCAGAGAAGTCTACAACGGAGACACTTTGCCCAACATTCTACAGTAGCTGCTGGGAGGCTCATGGTGCCCTTCACAGCTTAGTGAGCAAACCTCTACATTCTTGGTTTTGTTCCTGTGGTAGCATCAAACCAGTGAAGCCATTTCTGAGAAAGACAGGGATGTAATGTCTTTGATATATTTTCTGTAAGTTTTAAGGAAATAAAATGAAAATTACTTTTAGGGTAAAAGCTTGCTGATTTGGAGAATCTCACTCACTAGTTGGACCTGAAAAATAAGCATTTCTGTATTACAGCCTGCTGATCCAACTTCCCTTTGAGACTGACTCCAGAAAATTCAGAGCTTATAAATACCCTATATGTACCTTTCAGTTCTTTAGCCTTCAGTCTAGGAGTTGAGAGAAGGGACATTTTGCTCAGTATCACTGACGTCTAAAACAGGAACTTAAAGAGAAAGCAACTATACCGGCCACAAGTGAAAGAAAGGGGCAGAGATGAGGAGGGTCTGGTTTTACTTTAGAGCAGTCCCATTTGGGCCAGGTTATAGATACAGAAAAGATAACTTTACCGGTGCAAATGAAACTATCAAGATTGTTAAGTGATAGATGACAATCAGGGTTCAAAAGTTGCATGGGGAAGGGGAGATGAAGGGGGTTGGAGGACAGGAAACATCCCCAGATGGTCCTGCTTTTGTTTATCTCTGTTTCAGCACAAAGGGTGCCAGTCAGCTTCCTGATGTATGTTAGGAGACACAGCTCTCAACTTACACATTGATTTTATATCTCCCTGAAATGTAGGCTCTGTTTCTGTGGTATAGGAGAATCATTACTTGAAAGGTTTCAGAGTTCCCTGATCCCACAAGATGAGGTGCTGAGTTTTAGTATCATTATCATTATTACATCATTAGTATCATTCTAGAATCTCAAAAGTGGGAAAACCCAGACACCTGCTTAACTGCAAGATGCTGGCTATTCTATATCCAGTGTATTTCCCCTTGCTTTCCCCTTAGTATTTATTGTACCAACTTGACTTTCCAAGTATTTAATTTGTAAGCTAATTTTTTTTTTTAATTTCACAAATGAACTTAACAACTGAAATGTAGTAGGAGAAAAGGACTTCTGTTTTGATTAGAATTGGCAAGTAGGTTTCATTTTGCTAGTCAATTCTGGTAGATCTGATAGCAAGCCACATTCTGAAGAGTATTGAAACTGCTTCTAAGTTCAGGAGGAGAGAGCTCTGAGATCCATTAGCAATGTCTCCTCTAACATGGGACTGGGAATATAGCATGCCTGTAGAATATTTGTTATCCATGGCTTAGTTCAACAAATACTGAATGTCAAGTAGTATGCAAAGTACAAAAGTTTGTTTTATATTGTTTTTGTTTTAAATAAAGAAAACATAGTTGCTTTATTTAATGTAATAAATGGCAGGCATATGACCAAATAACTAAAATCTGGTGCGGAATATGCAGTAAGGAAAGTGTATCAAGGTCCAGAGGGCCAGAGAGGAAGAAGTGGAGATGAATCTTCAGGGAATGGGTCTAGGAGAAGGCCAATAATCAGCAGTTTCAGACAGACAGCTGGGTGACCTCAGTTTTGGTCTGAATCTACCCCTTCGCACTTCAACCACAAATGGCAGAGCACTAGTATATGACCAATTTCCAGGCGGGCAAATTTCCTATAGTATTCTACTAACTAGCTCACAGAGCTCTTCTCTTGTTATCCACAGCCTTTATTTCATTATCAGTGAATCCTGGCTGGATGCCACAAGGGTATAGACTATGCTCTGTGGGCATCTGAAGGAGCCAGCCAAGGAGGACTGCACAGAGAGCACCCCAATGGGCTTATCCTTTCAGAGTACACAGGCTAACAATGGCAGGAGTGGCCCAAAACCAAGAACAAATATTTTTAAAAGGCATCAGCTTTGTGAGTAGCATCAGGAAGGTCAAAAATCCAAAATAATTCAAGGTTGGAAAATGCTAAACAGAAGAGCTATTTATAAGCTATGTTTGGAACAAAACAGTCAACCAAGTAAGACTATGATCAATTTGAGGGAAGAGATGCATAATGGTAACATATATAAGAACATTAGAAGAAAATAATTGGGACTTTCCTGATGGTCCAGTGGCTAAGACTCTGTATTGCCAATACAGAGGGCCCAGGTTTGACCCCAGGTCAGGGAACTAGATCCCATATCCCATTTAAGACCCAGCACAGCCAAATAAATTTAAAAATACATTTAAAAATCATAATTACCAAATTACTTCCTGTCATTTTCCTCTGTAGAAGATATTTCTCATAGATGATGCATCAAACTCATTTAGAGTATCTGTAAAAATGTATGTTCCCAGGCCCTATTTCAGACCTACCAAGCCTAAATCTCTAGAAGCCTGTGGGGAATGTGCATTTTTAACAGCTCTTCCTTCTCCAAGTGATCCATATATACCCTACAGATTTAAAACCACTACTCTTAGGGATAGAATGACAAGGGCTGTAAGCTTCCCAGTGGCTCAGTGGTAAAGAATCTGCCTGCGGTACAGGAGAAGTGGGAGACTCAGGTTCAAGCCCTAGGTCAGGGTGATCCCCTGGAGGAGGACATGGCAACCCACTCCAGTATTCTTGCCTGGAGAATCCCACCAGAGGAGCCCGGTAGGCTACAGTCCATATGGTTGCAAAGAATTGGACATGACTGAAATGACTGAGCGCACGCATAAGGAAATGAAATCCAGGATAAACGAGAAGGTGGTGAGAGTGCCAGCTGCTTTAGATGTGTTTAATTCTGCAACTCCTATGAAATACATCCAGGATAAAAAGTAACCAGCAGATGCAATTATATAAATCTCAATATCAGTCTTTAAGAAATCATGCTGCTGCTGCTAAGTCACTTCAGTCGCATCCAACTCTGTGCAACCCCATAGACGGCAGCCCACCAGGCTCCCCTGTCCCTGGGATTCTCCAGGCAAGAATACTGGAGTGGGTTGCCATTTCCTTCCCCAAAGCATGCATGCATGCTAAGTTGCTTCAGTGGTGTCCGACTCTGTGTGACCCTATGGACAGCAGCCCACCAGGCTTCTCTGTCCACAGGATTCTCTAGGCAAGAAGACTGGAGTGGGTTGCCATCTCATGGGAATGGTATAATTCCTAGAAGCCTGGATGGAGGTAGACGAATATTTGTTGCCATCACATGGCAAAAGGGAAGATTCAATAAAATACAGAATTGTCAATTGTATATGGATTCCTAGTAAAACCTTGGAAAGCATTAATAATATTCATAAACACTTAAAAATAGTATTGATCATTAATAGTCAGACTGGAGTCATCACAAATAAATACATGTGTCTTTTACTTTCAGCTGCATCAACCTCTTCTTGAAAAATGTCATTATAAATTATAAATAAAAAACTATGCATACTAAACTGATCTCATTTTTAAAATAAGTCTCTTACAACAGCAGAATGATGAAATTAGCTTGTGTTGAGTTTTTCTTAGGCATTTGCACAGGGTTTCATGATATATACTGAGCAAGATGGAGAAATGTGAGAAAACCGGTAGGACTAACCGTTTTTAGCCACTGGACCACCAGGAAAGTCCTGATTATTTTCTTTCTAATGTTCTTATATACATTAGCATTATCCATCTCTTCCCCCAAATTGATCATAGACTTACTTGGTTGATTGTTTTGTTCCAAACATAGTTTATAAATAGCTCTTTTGTTTAGCATTTTCCAGCCGTGGATTATTCGGGATTTTTGAGAGCCTACTTTATGTCAGGAACTCTGCTACATGTTTTGTGATTAGTATTTAATTTAAACATCTACCCATTTCTATAAAGTGAAAACAACTGTCCCATTTTACAGATGAGGAAACTAAGCAGAGAGGCATCAGGTAACTTGCCCAGGGTCATATAGCCAGGATATGGTGGAGTTAAGGTTGAGGGGCCAACTCTGCGACCAAACTTTGCATGCCTAGCAACTACGCTTTATTTCAGCTGGATGGAGTCACAACTAGGTAGAATGCCATAGGTAGAATGCCATGTCCAGAAAGAGTTAATCTATGGTTCGTGCCAACCTGAAGGATTCACCCATGACTGCCATGGGTCAGAGTTGTCCCAGAACTGCTCAACATTTTTACCAGTGATTTAGATAAAAATATGAAGGTTGGGCTTGTTTACAGATGGCATAAAGCTAGAGAAAGGGATAACTAAAACTGTAAATGAGACTGGCAGATGAGAACAACAGGCCAGAGTCGAAAAGATAAAAATTTTTAAAGGACCATGGTAAAATCCTATACCCTGGTTACAAAAGAAAGTACAGTTAGGAATACACAGCTTCAGACAAAAGGTAGAAACTTGTATTGACCTGGTCAGCCTCCTAGAGACTAGATCAAAATGATAAATATGTGACGACAACAGAATGACTTCACGTACTTCTTTAACTGGCCCCCTAACCCATGCCCCTCCAAAGCTGAAGTTACCATATTTCATCTAATTTGAGATGCTGTTGATTGCAAGATGCACCAGTAGCTTAGCACTGCTGAGAAAAGAGGAGGAAATGCCATCAATTAAACGAGGACACAACGCTTTCATATTCAGTTCAGTTTAGTTCAGTCACTCAGTCATGTCCGACTGTTTGCAACCCTATGGACTGCAGGACGCCAGGCCTCTCTGTCCATCACCAACTCCTGGAGCTTACTCAAACTCATGTCCCTCGAATCAGTGATGCCATCCAACCATTTCATCTTTGTCGTCCCCTTCTCCTCCTGCCCTCAGTCTTTCCCAATGAGTCAGTTCTTCACATCAGGTGGCCAAAGTATTGGAGTTTCAGCTTCAGCATCAGTCCTCCCAGTGAATATTCAGGACTGATTTCCTTTAGGATGAGTCATCAGGTAACTTGCCTTTAGGATGGACTGGTTTGATCTCCTTGAAGTCCAAGGGACTCTCAAGAGTCTTCTCCAACACCACAGTTCAAAAGCATCAATTCTTCGGCGCTCAGCTTTCTTTGTAATCCAATTCTCACATCCATACATGACTACTGGAAAAAACCATAGCCTTGACTAGCTGGACCTTTGCTGGCAAAGTAATGTCTCTGCTTTCTAATATGCTGCCTAGGTTTGTCATAATTTTTCTTCCAAGGAGCAAGCATCTTTTAATTTCATGGCAGTGATTTTAGAGCCCAAGAAAATAAGGTCTGTCACTGTTTCCACTGTTTCCCCATCTATTTGCCATGAAGTGATGGGCCCAGATGCCATGATCTCCGTTTTCTGAATGTTGAGTTTTAAGCCAACTTTTTCACTCTCCTCTTTCACTTTCATCAAGAGGCTCTTTAGTTCTTCGCTTTCTGCCATATTGCTTTCATATTGCTTAACATTTTTGTTTCATAACGGTGGAAGGAACTTTTTAAACTTTACTAGCTCTTTGTGGCACCTCCTGATTCTCAGTTGTTAGTCTTGTGCAGGAACAATTTAGTGAGGAAGTTGTTAAGGATACTAGAAAGAAACCCTCAGAGTCAAAGAGAGAGATTCACTGAATTAGAATTGCATTAACTAGCTGTGATGGAAAGGAAGCCCCTACAGGAAGTGGGCATCTTTATTTAGAGGCACAAAGAAAAGAACCACAGAGTGAAAGGACTTGGTCTTCCACTAAGACTCTGAGAATTACCACAAGAAAAATTTCTTGTGCTAACAGTCCTAGGACTTGGGATCACTTTCAGATGAGAGTCCAGAGAATTCCCCTGCAGCCCAGAAGTTAGAAATCTGTGCTTTCATGACCAAGGGCCCAGATTCAATCCCTGGTAAGGTAACGAAGATCCTGAAAGCCACGCAGCAAAAAAAAAAAAAAAACCAGATGAGAGTCCAGAAGCGATCATTGATTTGTGCAGAGCTTCCAAGATTGTTCAACAGGTTACTTCAATACAGAGCCAGGAATATAGGCTGATGTCACCGTTGCTGATGACTCTTAATTGTGAACAAAAAAAAAAAGTTTAATAGACATAGATTTGTTTTTCACATCAATTGTGCATAATACAAAAGGAAAGCATAAGAAAAAATAAATAGGTTAAGGTATTCCCCAGACTTCTCTTACGAAATCCAATGTTCTAAAGTGCATTTCACTGCAGAGTTGGGTATATTTGTCCTGTTTTTCCAAAGACAGTCATCCTCTATGCTACCAGAGGTGGTATCAGTTAGGCAGGATTTCTTTAAACAGTTCTTTCAAGGATTTTTTTTCCCCTGAGCCAATGACTCCAGCCCCCAACCCCCAATTTTTAATACAGCTCCTTTCTTGATTCTTTTCAGAAGGTGTCAACAGAAGATTCCAGAAAATAACCAAGATTGTATTACTTCCTGAAATGATCCTTAAATTGTTGAATGCAAAGTTGATGAGTGGCCATTGTCCATTTGTACTATTAGAAATATAAAGCAGGTTGTTGGCTCCTATACAAGCAGTCACTGCCCTGTATTAGCTGTTACCTGGTCAACAGCAATTACAAGACACCATTGATCAGAAGAGACATCCTAATTTCAGAGATGGTAAATATGAAAAGATATGTATCTAAGAATCAATCAAATTCAGTAATAATGCTCTACTTGCAGACTGAACCCAATCTTTGCTGTTGCCTGACAAAGTAGGTTCAAGAGGCTCTTGACCATTGAAAGATTTCATAGTCACAGTTCTGTTTACTCTGGTGTAATGTAATCAAATCATCCATCGTTTTTCTAAGAGAAGTATTTGAATTCTCAACTTTTAGGTTGATGCATGAGTGAGTTGCCCAGCTGAAGAGTGACTTTGGCTAACTGACATCTAGTAGCCCTGCCTCGAGCGTCTTCCTGGGTCTTTACATCTCATAGAATGGCTGTTGTCCTCACATACCCATCAGCAATCTTGCATAATATAGCACTCATGGAGATGGGGATTTCTAAACTTTTATAAATGTGATTAGAGCAAAAACTGAACTCAGGTCAACTTGAGTTCTATTATGACACTCTCTAGATGTAAGATCTTGGCTGAGTTTGCCTTGCTAAGCTTCAGTGTCTTTATCAGTAAAATAGAGGTTAAACCGTTATTATTACTATTATTATTACATATTAATAATAACATTATACATTATCTTATTATTAAATAAGGTAATATATGTAAAATGCCGAACACTATGCCTACCACACACAGTAAATGAACAATAAATAAATGGTGCACTGCAATGAATTTCAGAAGGATCAAAGATTTCAATGTAAAAAGTGAAACCATAAAAATAGTTGAAGATGACATGGGAGATTATTTTTATAGTACCAGAATGGAGAAGGCTTTTTAAAAATGATATATGTGAAGAAGGAGGAGGCAAAGGAGAAGAAAAGAGCCCCAAGTGAAAAGACTGATACATTTGACCACTTAAAATATAAAACTTTTCTATCTAGAATTCTAAAATACCATAAAGTGAAAAAACAAACAACAAATTGGAAAAAGTAGTTGTGCCATATAACACAAAGCGTTAATTTCCTTGATATATAAAGATCTAGAAATCAGCCAGGAGAAAACCTGTAAATTAATTGAAGGTTTTGCAAAGAATGTTTAAAAGAATATAACTTGCTCTTAAATAGATTAAAAACAAAAAGTTTGACCTCACTCTAAAAGTTAAGTAGACAAGTTGAAACTACAATAAGTTATTTGTCTTCTGCACCTTTCATCAGGCACAGTGCCTACCTCCCTGCCAGGACCACTGTCCACTGACAAGGGTAGGGTCTACCTCGTGCTGTCTCTCTTCACCTTGGACTCCTCGTCTTGCCTCATTCTATAAACCCCCACTGGATATAAACCCATTAAAAAAAAAGACTTCACTGGGCTTCCCTGGTGGTCCAGTGGTTAAGAATCCACCTGCCAATGCAGGGGACATGAATTTGATCCCTGTTTCAGAAAGATCCCACTTGCCCCCGGGCAACTAAGCCGGAATGCCACAGCTACCAAGCCCACAAGCCACAGCTACTGAGCCTGAATGCTGCAACCGCAGAAGCCCACACGCTCGGGAGTCTGCCCTGTACAGTAAGAGCAGCCACTTCAGTGAGAAGCCCAAGCACCGCAACTAGAGAGTAGCCACTGCTCACTGCAACTAGAGAGCACCCACACAGCAGTGAAGACCCAGCACATCCATAAGCAAATTAATTAAGAGACTTTGTCTCTACTGGCCTCCTAGAATTCCCCCCAACTTCCAGAGTCTGACGATTCTAGTCTAGCTGCTCCAGTGGAGACTGAGTGCTGCTTAGGATAAAGCTTAAAAGCATGTTTCATTTTGATTTCATGCAGTGCTGGGTCCATATGCAGGGAGCAGTAGTCTAAAATATTCTGTGCTGATCAATTCACCACAGAGAGAAACATTCTTGAGATAAAGGGGTGCGAGTTCAAAGGAGGGCAGCTGCCAGAGTGGTACTGAAACCATGTCATGCGCGAACCAGCTGAAAGAAATGAGGATGTTGGGGTTATGGGGAAACTCCTGGAAGGAAACAGATGTCCTCCAACAGGTGGGGGTATCTGTCCTAGGACAGGGGGTTAGGTTTCCTGGGTGCTGCTACTATAAGGCAGAACTCAGGATGAAGGGTAGAAGTCACTGGGAGAAGATCTGATAAACGTCAGAAATCAGAGCTTGTTTAAAATGGGACGAGTGCCTTTCCAGGACTGAACTCTCTGTAGCTGGGCATATTCAAGCAGTTAGTGGATGACAGACTTTGAGGGGAGACTTCTCGAAGAGGTTACCACTGGCCAACCTAAGCTCTCTCCTTCTCTTTCTTTTTTCCTTTTATTCTGTTTCTCTCTCTCTCTCTGTCTGTCACACACACCATTCTTCCCCTTCCACAGTTTATTTTGTATTTTAAAGTTTTTTCTCCTTACCATATGTCAACGCCTGACACCCTATATATTCTTTTCATCACTGTGATTAAAATCTCTCCCCAGCTTATTGGCAGTCTCCCCCAACCTGAATGGAACTTCCTGTCCATGAGATTTGCCTGTCCTATTTGTTGATGTATCCCCATCACTCAGGACATGCTTGGCACACAGTAGGCATTTATTGCTGAATGAATAAATGATCAGGGATCACTATAGAAGGAGACCCTCCCTGGAGTGAGTGGTGGGTCTGATCATCTCTGGGAACGTTCCAGCTCTAGAATCTTAGGATGTGATAAGCCCCACGAGGTGGGCCCTGCGTGTCCTGACGCTTGAGCTACTCTTGAGAGGAGCGCTGCTGAGAAAACCATTAAGGCTGCGTGTGCGAATTTCTAATGCACGCGAGTGGCACAGGGCAGGGTCTGATGTATGGGTGCCAGGCAGTAGGGGAGAAAGGCCTCAGAGAAGGAGGGGTCTGAGCTACATGCAGAGGAAGACATAGGTTTTGGGTGGAATCTCAGCCTTTAAGCACGTTACTTAATATCTCCGAAGCTCAATTTCCTCCTTCATGTTAATACGCACCTGGCAGGATTGTTGTGAAAATGCAATGTGAATCACTGGCCCTAGGGAGAATCACAGAAGTCTGCTGTTCAGAAAGTGCTTGCTCCCCCTTGGGTGACGGCTGTTGTGCTATTTAACTTGAGTTTTGACTGGGTGAGATTTTATAGAGATGTGTAAAAGGACTTGCAAAGTAAATGGCGTGGCCTCTAAGAAGACTTGGATCCAGAAACACAAACATTATGCTGGAGGACAGAGTTCCTCCAGGGAGTCTAGACCCAAACCGCCTGGGTTCAGATCCTGGCTATCACTTATAACTGGGTAAGCTCCTTGACCTCTCTGTGCCTCGGCATATAAAATGGGTCTAATAATATTACCCATGCCCTAAGTCTGGTGAAAATTGAATGAGTTATCATATGTAAAGCACTTAAAACAGTGACTAGCCCAATATGAGCACTCTGTACACGCCAGCTATGAGGATTATTATGCATTCTGAAGAAAGTCTATCACAGGTCTGTTTGGTTAAGGTCAGGAGGGAGATGTGGGAAGGAAGGATGAAACCAGACATGAGTGTCACAACAGCGTGAACCCTGCCAGACAAGGGCTTTTCACATCCAAGGCCCAACCCATCTCCCTCATCTGCCTCCCACAGAAAGCCTCTCTTGACTGCCCTGCCCCTGGGTCCCTAGGTCACCCTGGATTCCTGTGTTACATATACCACCTTGTATTATCATTTGTGTTTTTATATTCTGCATGTTGCCCCTGCCCCCTTCCTAACTCAGTTGTGAGTTCATCGAGGAAGGAAGGGAAATACCTGTGAATCCAGTCCCTTTCTTCTGTCCTATGCTATGAACGTGAAGAGGACATGGATGAGGGGGATAAGAGCAGTTTTGGAGTCACATGGTCCTGTTTTAATTCCAGCTCACCTACTTTCTAGGTTGATATGACCTGGGCAAGTTGCTTAACCTTATGAGGCCTCAGTTTCATCATCTATGAAATGGGGACAGTATTATCACCTAGAGCTATTGTAAAGATGGAGATAATGCATGAAGAGTATTTAGCACAGAGCCTGTGGCCATAATAAACACGGGGTAAGTGGTGAGTGTGACTATGCTAAAGGCAAATGAAACACTGCTAAGAAGGGATTCTATCAGAAGTAGAGGTTGTGGTTTACCATGGATTGGGGCAGTAAGAAGCAACCACCCAATGGTCCATCACTGAAGTGATGAGGACCATGGGCTTACACTCCTCAGCCCCCATTCCTCCACCCTCAAACCGGAAGCACTGTTTATTTCATTCCTTGAAGATGACAGTCTTAGTTTCAGTAACAAAACCAAAAGTACCTGCTATGCATCGTATCCATGTCGTGCTATAGTGCTATAGTAAAGTAACACGCTATTCCTGAGGGAGGCTGGGTGAAGGACATATGAAAGTGAAAGTGTCAGTCGCTCAGTTGTGTCCGACGCTGTGACCTCTGCTCCTCTGTCCTTGGAATTCTCCAGGCAAGAATACTGGAGTGGGTTGCCATTTCCTTCTCCAGGAAATCTTCCCAAGCCAGGGATTGAGCCTGGGTCTCCTGCATTGCAGGCAGATTCTTTACTGTCTGAGCCACCAAGGAAGGGTATATGAGAGGTCTCTAAATTGTTTCTTGCTGCTGCTGCTGCTGCTAAGTCGCCACAGTTGTGTCCAACTCTGTGCGACCCCATAGACGGCAGTCCACCAGGCTCTGCTGTCCCCAGGATTCTCCAGGCAAGAACACTGGAGTGGGTTGCCATTTCCTCCTCCAATGCATGAAAGTGAAAAGAGAAAGTGAAGTCGCTCAGTTGTGTCAGACTCTTAGTGACCCCATGGACTGCAGCCCAGCAAGCTCCTCCATCCATGGGATTTTCCAGGCAAGAGTACTGGAGTGGGGTGCCATTGCCTTCTCCACTGCGTGTAAATTTGCAATTATCTCAAAATAAAAATTATTTTAAAATAAGTACCCAGATTAACTTATCTTTTGTGAGCCCTCTTTTTTATGGCCTTCGTTCCCCCAGCTCCCTTTCCACGGGCCTTGATCATACATCCCTGTGTCCTGAACACAACAGCACTTACACTGAATATTGATGCCCTGCCAAAACCACGGGGAGAAAAGAACAACAATGGATTATGACTGAGTGTTCATGAGCCAGAAGTGTTCAAAGCGCCTTATATATATATTAACTCTTTTAATCTTTACAATAACTCTTGAGGTTTCTATAACCTTCATTTCACAAATGAGAAAACTCAGGCTTTGAGAAATGAAGTAACCTGTTCGAGGTCACATAGAGCCCTGACTCCGAATTTCCTGGGCTCCAAAGCCTCTTTGGCCACTCTTTGTAGATCTTATAAATCTAAGAGAGAAATGATTAAAAAGAGCATTGTAAATGATTACCACAGTAAGTTTAGTGAACATCTACTATCTCCTACAGATACAAAATAATAGAAAAAAGAATACTCTTCCTTGTGATGAGAACTCTTGGGATTTATTCTCTTTCATATATGAGATACAGTAATGTTAATTATATTAATCATGTTGTCATTACACCCCTA
>SJYQ01004502.1:275503-431627 GCA_006410935.1 Redunca redunca
GACTGCAGGGAGATCCAACCAGTCCATTCTAAAGGAGATCAGTCCTGGGTGTTCTTTGGAAGGAATGATGCTGAAGCTGAAACTCCAATACTTTGGCCACCTCATTCGAAGAGTTGACTCATTGGAAAAGACTCTGATGCTGGGAGGGATTGGGAGCAGGAGGAGAAGGGGATGACAGAGGATGAGATGGCTGGATGGCATCACCGACTCGATGGATGTGAGTCTGAGTGAACTCCGGGAGCTGGTGATGGACAGGGAGGCCTGGCGTGCTGCAATTCATGGGGTTGCAAAGAGTCAGACTACTGAGTGACTGAACTGAACTGAACTGAACCATAATAATATAAAATAACATTGGGAGTAACTGGGTAAAAGACACATGGGGACGCTCCTGTTTATCTTTTCAGCTTCTGTGTAAATCTGAAACTATTTCTAAAACAAAAGTTGAGAGAGAGAGAAAGAAAATGAAAGAAGGTAAAAAATATAGATAACTCTCTCTTCTCTCAAGATGGGAAAGTTTGTGGATGAATTTTTGGCTCTGCTGAAATTCTACCACTAAAACTTTCTGCTCTTTACCAAAGATCCCTTTTACCTGCTTTATCAGTCATTTATACCTTAGTATAAGTTAATTTGGGCTTCCCTGGTGGCTCTGATGGCAAAGAATCTGCCTATAAGTCAGAAGACCCAGGTTTGATCCCTGGATTGGGAAGATCCCTTGGAGAAGGGACCGGCTACCCACTCTAGTATTCTTGCCTGGAGAATTCTAGGGACAGGGGAGTCTGGCAGGCTACAGTCTATGGGATCACGGACAGTTGGACATGACTAAGGGACTAACACTTGCACTTTTTTTCATAGATTAGTTTATCAGCTACTTTTCTGAGAGCAAATGGGGCAAGAAGGAAGGAAGTCAGGGTTTGCTTCCTTCATAATTTTGTCTAGGACTATAGACAAATTGAGTGAGGTACCTTAAGCGTGGTTACCTTTTACTTCATTCTTTGCCTTGTGTGTGCTTAGTTGCTCAGTCGTGTCCGACTCTTTGCCTTCCACAAGTACAAATGCATATCATTCTTAGGCTTGTTTTTTTCTCTTCTTCTTCTTCTTTTTTTTTTTTAATGGTTGTTTACAAAATTAGCAAAAACTGGGGCAGAAACTTGTTTTCTCCCTTGGTTGCAAAAGCTTTTAGGAAGTTGCAATTTTTTTTACAACTGCTTTGCTCCTGGCAGTAACCCAAGGGTAATCCACTACAGAAAACCATATCTGAAGCCCCCAGATGGCATTGCCTAGTCAGAGGATGGTGGCAGGAATGGCAGTCTCTCTGAAAATTACACGTTCTCACCTTATCTCACTGTCACAGAGCCTTGAACTTTTTCCTTCTCCTGTCATTAGGCTGAGAGTATTAGATTCCTAGGAGCAGGAGGAAAACCATAACAAGATGAGAAGATCTTATAAAGAAACTGTCCTATGCATCCTTTTTTCCTGAGTCAATTACAGTACATGGAAATTTATGAGCCATTGATTATAAATGACTTATGAATGAAAGCAATAGACGTTTTGAACTAACCATATTTTATATAAGAAACTTCACAGGGCTACAAAACAACAAAACTTTAACTCTTCAAGGATGAAGTTGTACTTAATTTTTATTTCATCCAAAGCAAGAATTTAATTTCTGAACACAGGAAAATACATGCCAGCCAATTAGTAACTGTGCAATTTCTATTCAACTTTAAAATACAATTGACTTCATTATTACACATGCAATCCTTAGTTCCATAAAACATGCGTTGTTGTTTTTTCATTAGAAAAAATTCCAATCATAATATCCTTTTCAAATTTTTACTGTTGTAATAAGTCCTTTTTGATCTTTGTACACCGAAGTTCTCCTTGGCTTGGCTTGGCTTATGAGGCCCATCAGCAGCTTCAGAGCCAGTTTATAGAAAAATGAGAACCTGTCCAAGACCTCATTAAAGAGAAACACAAAATCCTTTAAGCTGATTGGATGTTCAGTGCAAACGGAACGCAGGATCCTTATTTCATCTGTAATTCCATTGCTGTGATTTTAGCTGGAAAGGAAAGGAAGTCCTTAGCACGCCTTCACATAGCACTCAGAAGCCTCCTTTGGCATGGTTGGTTGGGAAGGGCCCCCCTGGGAAAGTGACATTTAAGCTGAAACCAAGGCGGTACCAACTTCAAGGGGGCAAGACCTGTGTAGTCACAGAGGGCCCACGTTCAGAAGGGCCTGTGCTTGGTTAATGCCTGCTGTTAACATCTTGAAATTCTGAATAATTTGGGAATAAGAGGCCGTGATTTTCATTTTGCACCAGGCCCTGTAAATTATGTAACTAGTTCTGCCTGGTAGAGAATAATGCTTTGTGGAATATTTGTTGGCTGGATGGCAAGAAGGAGCCAGCTGTGAGACAAACCTGCAGATGCTTGTACCAGGTAGAAGGACTAGCAAGTGCCTTCCCGAGTGTAAACTGGACTGCCATGCTGGGCACTTCCGGGTCCGTCATGTACCCTGAACTTACTGAACACCCCTCCCAGAGTTGTGCAGCACACAACCTGCACATCTGTACGTGGTGGCCCCGTGAGCAAGAAACAGGAAGACCATTGTGAACAGATCATTGCAAGACAGAGGAAAGTTGGTGCAGACAGATTACTACAAAGCAGAAAAGAGCGGTATATGAGATGGGAGTCAGGCAGCGATCAGGTCACAGAGGGCCTCATAGACTGTGGGGTTAAATTTGGGTTTTATTCTGAGATGAGATGGAACACAGATGAGTTTTAAGCAGATGAGTGACATGATACATTTTACATAGAAGATGACTCCAGCTTCAGTATGGAAAATGGATGGAGGGGGACAGAATGAAATCAAGGAGGCTGGTTAATAGCCCAGGTCAATGATTGTGTCAAGATAGCTTGGACTTTGATGGTAACAGCAGAAAGTGAAGAATGAGCTGATAAGGTATTTATTTGAGAACCAGCAGCAGTATTTATGCCTAGTTTCTGCTGGCAGCTACTAATGTGGTTTGTTCCATGTCATAGGAAATCACTGAATTCTCAGGTCATCCAACATGTTAGGGTTGATGGAATTCTGTCTGACTCACCTGCCAAGAGAAGACACAGCTACATCACAGATCTCAGTTCAGTTCAGTCGCTCAGTCGTGTCTGACTCTTTGCAACCCCACGAACTGCAGCACGCCAGGCCTCCCTGTCCATCATCAACTCCCAGAGTTCACCCAAACTCATGTCCATCGAGTCAGTGATGCCATCCAGCCATCTCAACCCCTGTCGTCCCCTTCTCCTCCTGCCCTCAATCTTTCCCAGCATCAGAGTCTTTTCCAATGAGTCAACTCTTCACATGAGGTGGCCAAAGTATTGGAGTTTCAGCTTTAGCATCAGTCCTTCCAAAGAACTGGGTTTATTCAATTTAGATGATGAAGTCACGCTCATGTATGAAACAAGGAACCTGGAATTTGAAAATATCTTTATCTCTGGTTATCAAGAATCTCTTTTGTATCAAAAGGAAATGAAACCATAAAAAAAAAAAAAAAACCTATCTAATGTACTCAAGACAGGAACTGCTGTATCATAATGACTGTGTTCCNCCATAAAAAAAAAAAAAAAAACCTATCTAATGTACTCAAGACAGGAACTGCTGTATCATAATGACTGTGTTCCCATAGAGATCTCACAAGATATGCGAAAACCTGGGGCCACTCCGCAGTCAGCACACGACTATGGATTGATAATGAGCCCGTCAGTGGATGGTGGGAGTCTGCCTGTAGCTGCAAAGTCCTTTTAACAGGCAAAAATATTCATCAGAAGCAGGATGCTGAAAGTTGCCATAGAATTCAGCTGCCTTGAAAATACCCTGATACACAATTGTCAAACATTTAGGAACTAAGATTAAAAAAAAATTTGAACACTTTAGAAATAAGCAACTTTGCATGGTGCCAAATTCATGACTGATCTCCAGGACAACAGGAAGCCTGGAGAATAAGGTCACATTGGTGGGATTTGTCCTTGACCCAGGTGTCTGGCGTCTTCAGCCGGTCAAGCACTTGAAAATGCAGGGAATAGAGGGTCAGCGGTCCAGTGGATTTAAGCTTGAGTCATCCCTTTGAGTCATCAAGCTCCTCTTTCTAGCACTGGGCTGACAGAGTATGGTGGCTAAGGATGTGACAACAACTGCTTCTCGTTGCTGGGCTGCTGGGTGAGACACGCCACAAGGACAAAGGCAACGTGACCGAGGAATGCTTAGGAGGAAAGGGAAGCCTATAAACCAACCTGGTGTCACAATCAGACTCAGGGCGGGCCAGCTCAAGCAAATGGGAGGCAGGAAGAGCCGTGACAGTTTTGGAAACCAGTCCTACAGATGGCTAGAGAATCACCAGCTGATAGACAGTGTTCATACCCCAGCACAGTGTCGAGAGAATGCTAAGAGCTTCCGTGCAGTCAGCATTAGGAGAGCAGCAATGGCTGCCTCGGCGCCTTCGAAGAGGAAGGCTGGAACCAGAAGACGTAGCTCTGCCGCCTACTAGCCTTGGAACCTTGGGTGTGTCTCCTAAGTTGTCTGAGTCACAGGTTTTCTGATTTGTCACCAAAGACCACTTAGGAGGATCTGTCCCACTGCAGCGTGTGACCCTGGCACCATCCTGGCCTTGGCGTCCTTCCTTCCTCCACTGGCTTCTCTAATCCCCTGGTCTCAGTCCCAGTGCCATGCTGACCACACTGCATGCACCTCTTTGCCAGGGCCCACTTTATTTTTTTAATTAATTACTTTAATTGGAGGCTAATTGCTTTACAATATTGTAGTGGTTTTTGCCATACACTGACTTGAATCAGCCACCAGTGTACATGTGTCCCCCATCCTGAACCCCCCTCCCACCTCCCTCCCCATCCCATCCCCCAGGGTTGTCCCCATGCACCAGCTTTGAGTGCTCTGCTTCATGCATCGAACTTGGACTGGCGCTCTATTTCACATATGGTAATATACATATTTCAATGCTATTCTCTCAAATCATCCCACCCTTGCCTTCTCCCACAGAGTCCAAAAGTCTGTTCTTTATATCTGTGTCTCTTTTGCTGTCTTGCTTATAGTGTCATTGTTACCATCTTTCTAAATTCCATAGGGTGAAGGGTGAAGTTGCTCAGTTGTCAGCCTACCAGGCTCCTCTGTCCATGGGATTCTCCAGGCAAGAGTACAGGAGTGGGTTACCATTTCCTTCTCCAGGGGATCTTCCCGACCCAGGGATCGAACCCGGGTCTCCTGCATTGTAGGCAGACGCTTTAACCTCTGAGCCACCAGGGAAGCCCAAAAGCCTACAACACCTGGTATTCCCAGGCGGTCTCCCATCCAAGGACTAAAGCAGGCCCGACCCTGCTTAGCTTCCGAGATCAGAGGAGATCGGGCGCATTCAGGCTGCTATGGCTGGAGACTCTAAATTCCATATATATGTGTTAATATACTGTATTGGTTTTTTCTTTCTGACTTACTTCACTCTGTATAATCCAGCGCTCACTTTAAATGCCAGTGTCCCCTGCACTGATCCCTCTTCTCATGTCCTATGCTGGAGCGTCCAGTTCATGCTCAAGCTCCCATCACCATGGTGTTTGCAGGCTTTAACTCTAGCACCAACCTTTCTCAGGGTCTTTGGACAAGTGTTTCCAACTACCTACAGATCTGGATATTTCTCCCTGGACATTCCTCAGTCAGCTTAAATTCACTGTGCCTAGTATCAAAGGTCGTATTTTCCTCTTTCCTCTTCCCCTAGAATCTCTACCCCAGGCAACACCATCACCAAATACCCACCTAGAAACCTAGGAGTTATCCCTTCTCCTTCCTCTCCCTCACCGTAGGATCAAAACAGCACCTATTTCTCAAATACATCCCTTCCTCTCCATACATACTCACTACTCCTTTAAAAAAATATTTTTGGCCACATTGCAGCACAAAGGATTTTCATTGTAGAGTGTGTGGGATCTTTCCTTGAGGCACACGGGCTTCTCTCTAGTTGCTACAGGTGAGGTGAAGTCACTCAGTCGTGTCCGACTCTTTGCGACCCCAAGGACTGTAGCCCACCAGGCTCCTCCGTCCATGGGATTCTCCAGGCAAGAATACTGGAGTGGGTTGCCATTTCCTTCTCCAGGGAATCTTCCCAACCCAGGGATCGAACCCAGGTCTCCCGCATTGGAGGCAGACGCTTTAACCTCTGAGCCACCAGGGAAGCCCCTAGTTGCTGCAAGTGGGGCTTAATTGTCCCACATCATGTAGGATCCCAGTTCCCTAAACTGGGAATAAACCTGAGCCCCTGTACCACGAGGTAGATCACTAACCACTGGACCACCAGGGAAGTCCCTGTAACCCCCTATGTTAGTGGGAGTGGTGCCCCGCACTTTTTTGCCTGTCCTGTTGCAATAGTGAGGGAGGCTGCTAATTTTCTGAATAGTATTCACTCCCTGATCTTTCTTTTAATATAGAGCCCCAAGTTTTAGCTAGACACAGACTGCCCAGTTAGAAACTACCTTTTCCAAGATTCCTCATAGCTGGGTGGCCACATGACCAGTTGTCAGCCAAAATGATGTCAGAAGAAGTGATGCATTCACCTTCAAGGCACTTAAAAAAAAAAAATGGTTTGCCCTCTTTTTTGCTTTCTTTCCACCTTTCCACGGGCTCATCCCACAGTTTTGACCTGATAGATGAGAAAAAAAAATCCTAGGTGAGTGTTTCTCAGACTTGAGCCTGCCTCAGAATTACCTTTATTCTCTTGGGCTCCAAAATCATTGCACACTGTGACTGTAGTCATGAAATTAAAAGACATTTGCTCCTTGCAAGAAAAGCTCTGACAAACTTAGACAGCATATCAAAAAGCGGAAACATCACTTTGCCAACAAAGGTCTGCATAATCAAAGCTACGGTTTTTGCAGTAGTCATGTATGGATAAGAGGGTTGGAACATAAAGAAGGCTGAGCACTGAGGAATTGATGTTTTCAAACTGCAGTGCTGGTGAAGACTCTTGAGACTCCCTCAGATAGCAAGGAGACCAAAACAGTCAATCCCAAATGAAAATCAACCCTGAATATTCATTGGAAGAACTGATGCTGAAGCGGAAGCTCTAATACTTTGGCCACTTTATGTGAACAGCTGACTCATTGGAAAAGACCCTGATGCTGGGAAAGATTGAAGGCAGGAGGAGAAGGGCACGACAGAGGATGAGATAGTTGAATAGCATTACCAACTCAATGGACATGAGTTGAGCATCTCGGGGAGATGGTGAGGGACAGAGAAGCCTGGTGTGCCGCAGTCCATGGGGTCACAAAGAGTCGGACATGACTGAGCAACTGAACAACAGAATCACCTGAAGGGCTTGGTAAAACAGATTTCTGGGCCCTACCATATGGGTTTCTAATAAAGTTCCCAGGTGATTCTGATGCTGCTGGTCTAGGGGCTACACTTTAAGAACCACTGTCTTTGGGGATAGTAGAGCAACAAGATCTAAAGGGATCTCAGTTCCCAAGTGGCCTTATGAAACAGTGTCACATATGGCCTTTGACCACTCATTTTTAGACTCTTATACGAGGAAGAAGGAAACTCTCCTGTTTGGATCTTATTTTGAGTCTCCATGGTACAGAAGCCTAGTCTACACCCCTAAAATGCACCCTGTATTCCCTCCTTTATGATTCAATTTGTGTATTTTCAAACCACTGATTTACTTTACATTTCTCAAATCTTGCCTTTTGCCTAGCACAGCTTAACTCAACCAGGCTCTCCAGACAGATGATGAGGCCTGGGACATCATGAGAAAATGGCGGAACTTCAGGCAAACTGGAAATTGGACAGGACCGTCTTCTATTCCTCAGGCCACAATAAGATATTTTCAAACTCTAAGTGCTGCAAGGGAGCAACAGTGAATATCTTGTCAGAGTAGATAACCAAAAAGGCAGATAACCAGCAGCCTGGGAGTTACATGCCAGGCATATAATTGCCCCATGGGTGATCTACTATAATATTTCCATTTTGCCAATGAGAAGACAGAGACAAAGAAATAAGGAAACTGTTTGTGGCATACCCCGAGGGTGCCCTGCTCAGAGTCTCTCCAAGGGAGGACTTGCTGCCCCGCTGTCTGCAGACAACTGTCTCCTTCAGGGTCTGCTCCAGCCACAGAGACCCACATCACCTGAGCTCATGCCTGGCCTGGCCTCTGATGCCAGGAATCCTGCTTGGAATCACAGAGCTAGTGACTGGTGAGGCTGGACTTCCAACATAGCTGTCGCCACATAATCACAGTTCCACAGCAGTTTGCTAAAGTGATTCATGGTTCCTTAGGGTGACATTCAAACTGTGTAATTTGATTGTGTAATCTTCTTTGCTCACCGTACTTGCCACACTGCCCTATTCCATTGCCATACCAAGAGTTCATTCAAGAGGCGTCTTGACTGGAAGGCCCTCCTTCCTCCCATCGAGGACCTTCCAAATCTAGCTCAGACATCATCTGTGAGGTCTTTCTGATACCCCTAGAGAGTAAATAACATCACAGGGTAGTGACGGAAGCCCGGTCCATCATGCCTAGTTCGAATTCCAGCTCCATGACATAGCTGTGTGACTTAGAATTTTGTAACTCCAACTCCTATCTATAATACAGGCCTAACAGAAATAAATTCACTGGCTGTCTATTAAATAAAATCTGTAAGTCACCTAGGCCCTGCTCCTCAACCTTTAGCAGGCAGAGATATGTCCTGAACATCTTGTGAAAATGCAGATTCTGAATCAGCGGGTCTGGAGTAGGGCCTAGGATTATCCATTCCTAACAAGGACCCAGGAGATGTAGTCTCTGGTGGTCTGCGGGCCACATTTGGAGTAGGAAGGCCCTAGCTTAGAACCTGGCACTTCGTAGTCAGTCAGTGATATTTGCTTTGCCCCACCCCCAGTTCCACTCCTTCCTCTTGGCACCTATAACATTTTGTTCCCATCACTTGCATAATGTTCACCACACAGAATTTAGTTAGTTGTTATATTCGTGTCTCCTGCCAGACTGTGAGCAAATTGAGGATAGAAATTGTGTTACTTTTCTCTCAGTATCACCAGGACCCAGTGTAGGGCCAGGTATATAAAAAGGAATCAATAAGTATTTGATGAACTAAGCCTGTAAAATGGAAATAAAGATATCAATTCTGCCTGTCTCAACAAGTTATTGTAACATGCGAATGCGATAATTTGGGAGAACGTGGAAACATATCGTACGGTAGAAATATAAAGCGTTAGTTACTATCCGTTCATTTCTCCACTCTGCATCAGCTCAGATTTATGCAGCTGATGCATGTCTGCTTGTGACAGTTACTCAGACTCTAATGATTATAAAACTCAGACTCATCTCTGGTTTAAGAATAAATTCTTTTTGGGATAATAACTGTGGCACTATCTGCCTATGATAAGAAACTAATTATGATGATGTAAATAAGAAGGATGTATCTTTCAATCAATCAATCAATCAGTCAAGAAGCAGGCACTGAGTACCTGTCCCCAGGTGGCTCTAGACTTTCTTATCTACCTCCTCAAATGAGTGAGTGGTCCCAGCCTTTATCGCCTCCTGCCTGTTTGAAGGTGGGAGGATTCACGCGGGGTAGGGAGGCTTAGAAGCAGGGTTGATGTGACAGCGGGGTAGGAACACTTGAGACCCGGGAGGAAACCCACTCTTGTGGGAAGGGGTGGGGATCCAAGTGGCTATTCCTGGTGACACAGCCTGTGCCATGCCAGCTGGTCCCAGGAGTCTGGAGAGAGTGGGCTTCAAAACTAGCCACCTGGATTCCATTCCTGGAAAAAAGGCTGCCGCTGGAGGCTCCCGCGGTGATCCACCTGAAATATCTTAGGTTCGTTTTCTTTCTGTGTCACAAAAGATGACAGGCAGGCCACCACCAAGGTCTCTGCTTCTCGGTGGTAGTGATAATAGGTGGTGGCTCAGGGCGGTGAGAGGAGTCGTTGAGAAGACCCTGCCACACCCTTAGGGACCTCTGGGCAAGTATAAGATTCTGACTGGGGGGAATGGGGTGAAGGGAGTATGGGAAGGTTAATGTGGAGGCAAAAATTCCAAAATGTAGCAGCCTGGAGACCATTAGTAAGGCAGAGCTGATGTGGCAGTTTCGTGCAGATCAAGAATAACATGACATTGAAGTCTCTCAGTCATGTCAGACTCTTTGCAACCCCATGGACTGTAGCCTACCAGGCTCCTCCATCCATGGAATTTTCCAGGCAAGAGTACTGGAGTGGGTTGCCATTTCCTTCTCCAGGAGATCTTCCCGACCCAGGGATCGAACCTGGGTCTCTCGCATTGTAAGCAGACACTTTACCGTCTGAGCCACCAGGGAAGAGACCCTACAAACCATTAAAATAATATTTTAAATAATTTTGATTATAATTAAGTAAAGTTCATGGCAAATTTTTTTTTAAAGCAAAATACGAGACATGTATTAAGAATGTTCAAAATTAATTAAATGCATATGTGTATATCATTCAGAAAAATGTGAATTTTGGTTATACTTGGGCGATTTTAATTTCTGTATTTATTTTTTCCAATTAACATGTGTTATTTTATTACCTACCTTTTTAGCCATCTTTTTGGTATTTTCAGACACTTCCTTAAAAACCTTTCCTCATAGTATCCTTCCCCTTTCTTATCACTAAATTCCTGCATGCCTCTCTCATCAGCTTGATCTCCAGACAACTTCAGGAGACAGTGATCGTTACAGAACAACCAGGTCAGCCCCGGAACCTCTTCCTCCTTCTGGTGCTAATTCTCAGAACACCCAGCGTTCCAAAAGGGAGGTTCCTTCCTTGTCCCACCTTTCCCTATCACCCCACATGGGACATGCTCGTGCAGTGGGAGAGAGGTTTGGGCAGAGTGTGCTGTGAGGGTCTCTGCATGCTGATCCAAAGACTCTGCTCGCTTGGGGCTGTGGAGCACAGAGACCACATGACACCTGGTTCCTCTCCCGGTAACTGGGCTCATGGAGCCTGAGTGCCGCCTGGAAAGGCCTGCCTTCGGGGAGTTACCTGACTACTCAGCATTTGATAAGTCAGCTATGGCCCCCAATCAGAAGTGAAGTCGCTCAGTTGTGTCTGACTCTTTGAGGCCCCATGGACTGTAGCCCCAGGCTTCTCAGACCATGGGATTTTACAGGCAAGAGTACTGGAGTGGGTTGCCATTTCCTTCTCCAGGGTATCTTCCCAACCCAGGGATCGAACCCCGGGCTCCCGCATTGTAGGTAGACGCCTTACCCTCTGAGCCACTAGGGAAGCCTTACAGAGGGATACTGTAAGTGTATTCGATTT
This sequence comes from Redunca redunca, assembly GCA_006410935.1. Classification (NCBI taxonomy): domain Eukaryota; kingdom Metazoa; phylum Chordata; class Mammalia; order Artiodactyla; family Bovidae; genus Redunca; species Redunca redunca. The sequence goes on from SJYQ01004502.1 coordinate 286,830, forward strand.
GATAAGGTGCGTACACCGGCTGTGGCTGGTCCTCTAGATCCCTTTTTCTAGATGCAACCACTGTGACTATCTGATAGATGGTTACTTAATTCACAGGATTTAGATAAAATAGGGTAAGTAGGTTAAGAAACTCGGGAACTACAGATATTTTCTCTAGGCCTTCCCACATTTTTGACGATCACAAAGACACTTTGTAATGAATATCACATTACAGGACCCAAAATCAGGAGATTGCTGATTTTTTTTTCTTCTTCAAATGTATTTTACTGAAGTATAGTCGATTTACAATGTTGTGATAGTTTCCAGTGTACAGCAAAATGATTCAGTTATACGTATATATTCTTTTTCATATTCTTTTCCATTATGGATTATTGAAAAAAGTGGAAAGGGTTAGTCACTCATCATGTCTGACTCTTTGTGACCCCATGGACTGTAGTCTGCCAGACTCCTCTGTCCATGGACTTCTCCAGGCGAGAATACTGGAGTGGGTTGCCATTCCCTTCTCCAGGGGAATCTTCCCAAGCAAGGGATGGAACCTGGGTCTCCTGCATTGCAGGCAGATTCTCTGCCATCTGCGCCAACATTCTNCTGCTCTTTGCTGATTTTTAATTCAAATACTCACCAGGCTATCTCCTGACTCCTCAATGCCTCTGTGCTGTTTACTGTAGTTGGACAGATTTCCAGACAAACTAGAAAATCTGGAATCTAGGACAGCCTCCACAGCAAGGCAGATAACATGTGTATGGCGATTTCCAAGATGAAAAGATTTGCTGTCCTCCAATACCACCCACTGGGCTTCCCTGGCTCAGTGGTAAAGAATCCACCTGTCAATGCAGGAGACCTGGTTTCAATCCCTGGGTCAGAAAGATCCCCTGGAGAAGGAAATCGCAACCCACTCCAATGTTCTTGCCTGGAAAATCCCATGGACAGAGAAGCCTGGCAGACTACAGTCCATAGGGTCGCAAAAGCTTTGGAAATGACTGAGCGACTAAATGACAATACCACCTCCCTGGGCCCTCTGAGACAGACAGCACAGTGGCCTCTCCTCTGCTCTAGGGCAACATAGTACAACATGGAGTAACACAGAGAACATGTGCTAGGCATGCCTGGATTCAGAGCCCATGTCTGTGTTGTGTGAACTATGTGACCCGGACCATGATGCTTAACTTCCATGAGGCTTTTCCCTCTAGTGTAAAATCAAAATAATATCTACCCCTTAGGGTTGTTGTGAGGATGAAATGAAATCATATGTGCAAATGGGCTCTCACCAAGGAGGCATGCCCCAGTTTGTTAAACAACTTTATGATCCACTGAAAATCCAGAGATGACCTCCCCCAAGAGCAACTTACGTGATTGGCCCCATCTGACTCTAAGTAGCATCAGTGTCTGCTGGTCTCCGAGGATGAGTCTCCATCTTCCTGTTTGGATTAGTAACATTTTCAGACCTACCCTCCTTATTTTCACCCCACTTAATCCCTCACCCACTAGATTCTATGAAACTAACCCTTGCATGTTCCCACCTCTATTCCTTACATGATTTCACAGCACTGCCATCCACTCCGACACCCAAACCAGAGCCTGGGTATTCTCTTAGACTCCTGTCTCCCGGATCCTTCCTTTTCATGCTGTATGTCCAAATAATAAATCCTGATGGTGTTTGTTTCTGCAACGTTTCAATTCCACTGTAAGAATTCAGAACCAACTTTATTCTGGGCTATGACCCCCTAACTGTCTCTGGATTAGCTGCTTCTTAAAATCATATTCTAGACTTTGTATTCATATTCTCCTGGAGCAAGAGTGATAAATCCAAAATTTCCCTGTCATCTTCTCGCTTAAAAAACTCAAATGGTTCTTTCTTACCCATGAGACTTGAGGCTCTCCTTGATTTGACCCCTGTCTATTTTTCCAGCCACCTCGCAACTCAACTTCCTATTGCTCATTCCCTTTTCTGTGGCCTAGGTTATGCTGAGAATTCCCTGCCCACCTCTCTTTACCCACCAACTCTCACTAAGCCTTTAAGATACAACTCAGATGTTATCATGTCCAAGAACCCTCCTCTGAATGCTCAGGTGGCTTGCAGCTCCCTGTCATTTATCCTATGCCCATGTCCTGGGGAGTAACTGGAGAGACTAGCACCCAGCCTCCTAAGGTTTTCCCTTGACGGGGGTCTGGTACTCAAACTGGCAGACTCAGATACTGAAATCTGGTACTCACCTTTGCAGATTTCATCAGCAAATTGATTGAAAATAAATCCCTCTCTTAATGGCAGACTCAAATTACTTAACTTCTTGAAAAATGTATAAAGACAGAATATAAAAAATTAATTATAAGAAGTATAACTTTCCTAAGGATGGTAAGACTGGAATGTGAGAGACCAGTGCCTTCTTTCCCTACAGAAAGACTTGCCCGTAGAGATGAATAAGAATCAGAACAACGGAAGCTAGATGAATCAAACACAAATGGAATCAGGCTAAAAAAATCTGATGCCTCTATCTCCACATCAGGAAAAGCCTCCTTGCCAATGGGACTGTAACGTTAGAAGTCTGTTAAGTAATGTTTCCTTTTCCCTGGCCAAAGCCTGGATAGTCACTGCCAATGCTTGTCTCTGTCATTCCGGGTTTACTTCCCCTGCGCCCTGCTCTCAGTGCTTCTCTCTGTCATGAATCCTTTAGGGAAGTTATTGAAGAGGCTCTTGGCTAAGGCCATCCTTTTGACTTTTGCTTTGATCACTTAAGTGTGGATTTTGTAGTTTAAGGACTCAACCTTGGGACTTCCCCAGTGGTCCAGTGGTTAAGATTCCATGGTCTCCAAGCAGAGGGGCATGGGTTCAGTCCCTGGTCAGGGAATGAAGATCCCACCTGCCACATGGTATAGCCAAAAAAAAAAAAAAANAAAAAAAAAAAAAAAAAAAAAAAAGGCAAAAATAAATTACATTAAAAAAAAAAAAGAGAGCTCAAACTTATTTCCAGGTACTTGATGGAGGTGTCTCTGTAGCAGCCAGACAGAAACTACAAACTTTAACATTTAACCCTCATTGTCAGAAACAGGGGCCAGGGCCTTGCAGGGGAGGCAGCCGTGAGGGGGTGAGGGGAATGGAGAGAGGTGTAAGGATTGATTCCCCTCTGCCACTTCCATTCCAGTTTCTAAAAGCAACAGCCTTCTTTTTTTAAAAAAATATTTATTTATTTGGCTGCACCCTGTCTTGGACTTCCCTTGTAGCTCAGTTAGTAAAGAATCTGCCTGCAGTGCAGGAGATCAGGGTTCGATTCCTGGGTCAGGAAGATCCCCTGGAGAAGGAAATGGCAACCCACTCCAGTATTCTTGCCTGGAGAATCCCATGGACAGAGGAGCCTGGCGGGCTACAGTCCATGGGGTCATAAGAGTCAGACACGACTTAGCGACTAAACCACCACCACCACCACCACACCCTGTCTTAGCTGGGGCATGTGAGGTCTTTGTTGCAGCATTCAAACACTTAGTTGCAGCATGTGGGATCCAGTTCCCTGACCAGGGACTGAACCCAGGCCCCCTGTATTGAGAATAAGAAGTCTTAGCCACCCAACTATCAGGGAAGTCCCAGCAATGGCCTTTTAAACAATGCTTTAGAGTAAGAAGTTGCCTCTACAGTTGTGGTGAAAAGACTTTAGAGAAAGTGATTGAAACTCAGTGGTCAGACCTTGGAACCTACAGAGAAGAAAGCCAAAGCAGCATGGCTTTGTGTGCGTTCACACCTCCAGCGCCATCCCACCACCCACCTAGTGAGCGCCATCCCACCACCCACCTAGCGCAGTGGTTCTCAAGTGGAGTCCCAGAACCAGAAGCAAGAGAATCAGCTGGCAGTTTGTTAGAAATGCAGGTTCTCCTGACCTCTCAGAAACCCTGGGAGTGCGACCCGGAGATCTATGTCAACAGGCCATCAGGGTAAGGGTGATAAGCAGCAAAACTGGAGAACTAGGAACCCATGGCCCACACACCCCACCCACATCCAGGCAGACCTATTTCCTGGATGGATTCCCCCTTCACGTTTAGAAGTGGCTTTACCTGGGCCAGCCTCAGGGTTCTTGTTTGATGTACCTGTCTTCTCTGGGTCTACATACTCAAGGGATTTACTACATGGCTAATGGGCTAAAATGAATTACATAAACTGAACTATACATAGTGAGATAATAAGTTCATTTATTTCTTAGGTCTCTACAATTTGGCAATATCCAAGATCACCTCTCTTTCATAGCGTTTCTTTCTCTTTTCCCCAAAGGCTCCCTTTTCCGTTTCCCACCTCCCTGAATAATATACAGAGCTCTCTAAGGTCCTCTGGTGCATAGTCTGTTCTTTCTCCTCTAAACTCAGTCCCTCAGAAACATTCATGCTGCTTTAATTATCACGCTGTGGGGTAACTTCCACCGGAAGGTCCCAGGGTATCATATTCAACATGGCCACCACATGCTCACTGGCGCTGACTCTCCTTGCCTATCCTGCCCCTGCTTGTCTGACCTGGTCTCACTGTTCTCTCTTGCTGTGGTTCCACCTCTTACTGACATCCCTGAATCTCTCCTGCATCTTTTGTATCCGTTCATTGCTGTTAACACCACAGTGGCTAACATCTTAATTCCTGGACAGCTGCGATTGGCACCCAGCTGCTCTCTGCCTCACATCTCTCGTAGCTCTGGCCTAACCACAGCTCATCACTGTCAGATCAATTTTCATCAGATACCACTATGATCCTGACAGGAGGGGAAGGCTGCAGAACAAACTCATGAACATTACATACCCCTGTTCTTGCAGGCACCATTTCTGTCACCAGGGAATTCTCACAGGTTTCTCCCATAGACTCCATCCACTCACCTTGTCCATCTCCTTCACCTCTCCTTCCAAGTTAGGCTCCTCTCTCTCCCATTTACTCTAATTTTTCTCCCCTTCCCTCTGGAACTCAAAGTTTATTCTTCATCATGTCAAGCTAGCTCTCCCTACCATCCCCTCAGAACTACCTTTTGACAATTAAAATAGCCTAAGAAATGCTTTGCTAAATCCAGCTCATTAACTGAAGACAGTTCTTTCTCCTAAAGGAGGTTCTGTTGACTGCTTTTAACCTTAAGAGCTTTTCTCCCCACTAAAGAGATAGAGAAGGAAAAGGATGGAGAAGTTCAGACTACAGTGGGCTATCAAGGTGACCGGGCCTAGCCCAGGCCTGCAGGTAGAGTTTAGGGCCTTCAGAGGCTTCTTGAGTGTGCTGGAATGCTGAAGGAAAGGAACCAGCCTTGAGGGTGCTGGGAAGGAAGTGTGGTACTGGAATCTGGCTGACTACTTTCACAGAGAAAGCTGACCCCCTTAATTTTGGATGCCAAGAGAGAGGCCAACAACTAAAGACCCAGAGGCCAAGAGATACTCTTCCCAAGGAGAAACCTCCTAGCTAAGAAGGTAAACCCAAACATTTCTTGGGAAGGTGTTCCTGGATTTGTTTCAGATAACATAATTGTTTTCTTATTGAAAATACATCTCTTAATCCTGGGAAGGTTTAGAATTAAACAGAGATAGTGAAGGAAATCAAACCTTACGGTGTTGTAGCTTTCTATTAAAGAAATCTCTGTATTTTAAATGCTTCTAATTTTTTATTTTTATTTTTTGGCCACACTGTGCAAATTATAGGATCTTAGTTCCCCATCCAGGGATTGAACCTGAGCCCCAGCAGTGAAAGCTGAATCCTAAACACTGGGCCACCATGGAATTCCCTGTTTGATGTTTTAAATACTTCTAATTTTTAATAGATTCCTTAAAAGGACTGGTGCTGAAGCTGAAGCTCCAATACTTTGGCCACCTGTTGTGAAGAGCCAACTCATTGGAAAAGACCCTAATGCTGGGAAAGATTGCAGGCAGGAGGGGAAGGGGGCGATGGAGGATGAGATGGTAGGATGGCATCACTGACTCCAGTGGACATGAATTTATAAACTCTCCAATAAACTCCAGGAGATAGTGAAGGACAGGGAAGCCTGACATGCTGCAGTTCACAGGGTTGCAAAGAGTCAGACATGACTTAGTGACTAAAAAACAACAACAATGTTTAATAAAGTATCTGAAAATTAACCTTGCAATGCTGATTTAAAGTATGTAACTGACTAATTCATTTCTAATTTTGATATCAAGTTAAAAATCTTTGAAAAACTTATACACCATATTGAAATTTTTAAGAGAACTTGTTGTTTAGTTGCTAAGTTGTGTCCAACTCTTTGCTGACACCATGGACTGTAGCCTGCCAGGCTCCCCTATCCATGGAATTTCCCAAGCAAGAATACCACTTACCATATTTATTTGTTTGATTTATTGGTTTTAAGAGAATTACTTAAGTATTTTGGAAGCTGTGTTAATCAGAAAATTAATGTGTTTGAAAAAATAAACAAATTATTAAATGAACAAATGCAGTTTAAAATGATTAACCAAGTAGATCAGACATCAGTTTATTAGATTTATAAATAGAATAATAAATAGGTATGCTTAATGTAAAGCTGAAGCACAAATTTAGAATTTAAAAGTAATGAATTTTTAAAATCCAAAGTAACTTCTTAATAAATGTTTCAGGGTGAAAAGTTTAATGTGTTTTTTAAATCCTTTCTTCTATTTTTTTATGCTACCATAGAGAAAGTTCATAAGGAAATATACAAATTTATAAATGTAGATCTCCTGAATAGTGAATTGCTGAGAAAGGAGCATCTGAGGCTATGTGAGTAGGCAGTGAGTGTGTGGTTTGAGAAAGAGAGATAGAGATTGATAAAAATGACACAGTATAAACTTTGATGTCTCATCTTCTTTCCAGACTTGGTTCTCTGTTGGCTTCAACTAAATATCCTGCACCACCTTCAACTATGCATTTTAAAAACTTAGCTCATGCTTTTTTATACCCAGCTGTCTACTCCTGGCCTCAGCTAAAGCCTTCCCTGTATAAATCACCCATTATTGCACCACGGTCAGTCCAGGTCAATAGACTGGAAAACTTGTAGCCAGTTTGCATTCTGTTCTGTCCTCCCTCACTCTAAATTCATCACCTAGTCCTGATGGGCCTTTCTTTGCAAGGTCCACTTTCCTTCCCATTTTCTCAGTCATCACTGCAGTCTATGACCATGTGGCCCTACGCCAGGATTACTGCCCCAGCCTTGGTTAGGCTCCCCTGCTGCAATTCGTTCTACACAGAGCTGCCAGAAGAGCCGTCAAACTTTGTTTTCATCCCTAATGTTTATTTGCATGAGCTTTTACCAGCTCCCCAGTGTCTGTCAAATAAAATCTAAGCTCTCCTTGACATCTAAGGTCTTTTGTCATCTAGGAGTATTCCTCATCTGAGCATTCTCAGCTTTCATTATTTCTTCATGGAGCCCCCTCTCTTTTTGTCAAGCTAATTTGCTGGCATGCTTTCTACACGACACTGTGCCTTAAAGCACCATGTAAATGTATGTTTTTCAGTAATGATGCAAGGTAAGCATGTGGCTAATAAATGTTAACATAATGACCAATACATATTGACCTAATGACTCAAAAAGACTATGAGATGAAGAGCATGAACCATTATGTCATAAGCAGCATCACTTCCTAGAAGGCATGTCATAGCTGATGCAAGTAGATTTAGTGATTCAAACATACTGAACATCTCTGACTTACAAAAGAAGTAAATAGGACTCCAGATAGATGTTAATAGAATCAAAGTCCTCATACAAAAACAGCTTATTTTTAGAGGAATTTACTGTGTTTACTCAATTATGTGGGACAATTTGAAAGGCATGGCACTTGACCAAATTCTCTCAGGTTCTGGGCACTATATTTGAAATGAATTCAGTATTTGCTCATTCAACACTTTTTGTTTTAGCAAATATTAATTGTTCCCCAATGGTATACCAAGCACTATTTTAGGTCCTGGAGTTACCCTGGTGAAGAGAGGTCAAGTTCCTGTTCTCAGGGATCTTACATTCCAATGGGAAAGAGAAGACATGTAAATAAAATAATTGCAGATTATAACAAGGGCTACGAAGAATGCAGTGGTGAGGGGACAACTGCGAGGGGATCCTGTAGATGGCACATTCAAAGAAGGCATTAAGAAGGAGGTGACATTTAAGCTGAGACTAGAGGATGAAGTAGAGAGTGACAGAAAGAGCCCAGAAAAGAGCATGCCAGAGTGAGTGCAAAGGCTCTGAAGCAGGAAGGGGCTGGCCTGTGTTAAAAGGCCTATGTGATTGGAGCCTAGTGAAAAAAACATCTCGAGTCAGATCATGCAAAGCCCAATGGGTTTCTGTGAGGAGTCTGGATTTTATTCTACATGTAATGGAAAGCTGCTAACACGGCTTACATATTATTGAAATTAATCATACTATTAAAAAAAATCATAGTCAGTTTATAAATATCTTGGACCACTTCACAAAACTTAGCATGATTTGGTTCAAAATACAAGTTTAGAAGAAAAATGTCTAGGCATTTTAAAATTTGGGCCTCCTCCATAAGGATGGATGAGCTGGCTATACTATGCCTATGCTATGTGACGGTTGCCATAGGTTCTACCTGCTGTCAGCCTCCCGTCTTGTGAAATTAAGATTCTTCACATTCCAAATGCAAGCCATCTCATCAACAGAGAGGCCACCTTCAGGGATCCTTTAAAATAGATTTACAGCTATGCAGTCATAACAAAGGAGACTGCTGATGTACTAATATGAAATATCCCTAAACAATGTTAGGGAAAAATAGCCTTGTGCAAAACAAAGGTGTCCTTGTATATGTATGGGATCCATAAGAAATTGATAGCATTAGTCACACGGATAGTGAAGAGACCTGGGTAGCTGAGGAAGAGAGTGGGAGAGAATTCTTACTGTATACTTTAAAAAAAAATGTTTTTTAATGTTTTAAATAATTTAAACGTGTTACCTTTTCAAAAAAATTTTATCAAAGTATAGCTGATTAATAATGTTGTTAGTTTNTGTTGCTAGTTTCTCAAAAAAAATGTTTAATCCTAAATCTTTTTCAATATAGATGCTTTATCTTAAAGGAAATGAACAATGTCCCAAACTGATGAGAAGGAATTTGCATTTCTGAGTAAATCTAAAGGTATTTTAATGTAATTAAAAAAGAAGCTTAAAATCTAGACCTGTGCTGTTCAGTACAGTAGTTGCAAGCCATGTGTCTATTTAATTTTAACTGTAAGCAAATTAAATTTAATTTAAAATTCCATTTCTTGGTCACACCAGCCACATTTCAAGGCTTAATAGCCTTTAGCTGCATGTGACCAATGTCTACCATACTAGACAGCACTGATATAGAACATTTCCATAGCATGGAAAATTCTTTCAGGTAGTCTGCTCTATAGCCCTATGCAAAATACCACCAGGGGTCTGATCTAGCTCTCAAGACTTAATCTTGCTGATTAATACATAGAGACTCAGGAGTGCAGTAGTTCATATATATTCCAGTGCTAATTTCCCCAAGATGACTCACTAGAATGGTACTTTGAGGTATAATCAAAACTCCCACCACCTTAGATTTCTAAGGCAGGCAGGGATATAATTTTGTCACCACAAAAAAATCAGTTTGCACTAGTATAGACACTGGCCGTTATGGCCTGAGAGTTAAAAATTATTTTCCTAAATGTAAATTTAGATTAAGTAAAACTAACATACTTGATATTTACTGATTCAATAAATGAGTCAGTAGTGCTAACATGATAAGGGTGAATAATGAGATTTAATTATATTCAACTTCTTTAGTACAATTTGCCAGCTTTTCTCATTTTTGCTATCATTTATTTATTTTTTATCTTTTATCTTGAGAATGTGTCACATTTTTCTGGTACTTCATATATCACATAATACTGGACTGTAACCTGGACAGTTTAAATGTTATGTTACAGAAACTCCAATTTTTTTTTTTTTTTTAATATATTCCTGAAAGGTGGGCTTTCCTGGTAGCTCAGCTGGTAAAGAATCCACTTGTAATGCAGGAGACCCTAGTTCAATTCCTGGGTGGGGAAGACCCCCTGGAGAAGGGATAGGCTACCCACTGCAATATTCTTGGGCTTCCCTGATGACTCAGGCAATAAAGAATCCACCTGCAATGTGGGAGACCTGGGTTCGATCCTTGGATTGGGAAGACCCCCTGGAGGAGGGCATGGCAACCCACTCCGTTATTCTTGCCTGGAGAATCCCCATGGACAAAGGAGCCTGGTGGGTCATGTACATGGGGTCACAAGGAGTTAGACACAGCCGAGCGACCAAGCACAGCACAGCACAAAAGGTATTGAATTGTTTGCTTTAGTGGACAATTAACTTGTTTAAAGTCAAACTGCAAACATTATAATGCCTGTGTTGAGTGCCATTTATATCTCAGTTCAGATTGTAATAAATCATTCCCATATGTGCGTGGTTGACAGCTCAGAGGGGTTTGGGCCAAGTTTCTACATGACTGGGTTTCCCTTTCTTGGTGGTCTCCTATCCTGCCTTCCTCTTCATTCTCCTGTGTCCTTACTTTTTTCCCTGGTACACTTTTGCTATCATTTATGACCACAGCTTTTCACAAATTAACACATTTTAACTGACTATAGTCATCATTTTCTTTTGATACTCCAATTGATGGAAGTTAGTCATGAGTGTCCCTTTAAACTGGCTTCTGTGTTCTTCCATGCAATACCATTATTACTGACCAATAAAATGTTTCAAGGCTCACCTGTGCCTTCCCAGGCCCAGGCCTGAATCAGTCAGGTTTCTTAAGCATGTTGTTTTCTTTAAATGTAAAATAGCATCAGACCCCAACTTTCAGAAATTAGGAGTGCATAGCATCAGTATCATGATGGTGGAATAATATTGTTCCTTGACCATTTAATTGAACAGAGCTGGGAAAGGTACGTTTTATTAAATGGCATTAGTTTATATTAATGTTTCTAACTTAGCCTCACATTGAAGTATGCCTACCTCCATTTTTTATTTTTCATCCAAATTATATTTCTTTAATAATCAGTGAAATATTATCACGCTAAGTAAAAATGTTAGCTTCCTAACAAAGTTACTGTAATCACTGATTTCTTTTATCTAATGATAAAAGCATAAAACAGTAATACAAAGAGTGAAACTACTACATAACATTAGAATTTTCTTTGCTTTTCTCTTCTAATACATCTCACTAAGGATGTCAACACCAATTATTTTGCCACTCAGTAAGTCTTCATTTTGCATGCTTATATTATACTCACCAGTGTAGGGTCTGGTTCTTTTCTCTTGGTCCATCTGACTGCATCAGTAGGCAGATGACTGACACTTCTGAGTTCTTGGATGAAGTGACTTTCAGCTTCTCCCTTTTTCCTCTTATGACATTAGGATTTTTTTTCTCTTAATATATATATTTCATTGAAGTATAGTTCACTTACAATACTTCAGATGCACAGCAAGATGACTGAGTTATATATATGCACATATATTATTTTTGAAATTGTTTTCCACTATCTGTTATTACAGGATATTGACTATAGCTCCCTATGCTATACAGTAAACCTTTATTATTTGATGCAAATCTATTTTTTAATTATAAACCTAGCATTCTATCCATATGAAGTCAAACAAGTGGAATCAAAATATCATAAAATTTTTAGTTAGGCAAAAATACATACGTTTTCTAAAATATATATATTACATGTATGACTTCCTTGGTGGCTCAGACGGTAAAGTGTCTGTCTACAATGCAGGAGAGCTGGGTTCAATCCCTGGGTGGGGAAGATCTCCTGGAGAAGGAAATGGCAACCCACTCCAGTATTCTTGCCTGGAAAATCCCATGGATGGAGGAGCCCGGTAGGCTACAGTCCCTGGGGTTGAAAAGAGTTGGACACGACTGAGCGACTTCTCAAGGCAAGAGATGGAGAAATTAGAAAACATAAACTAAGTGAAATGAGAGCACTGAATATGAAATACAAAAAGTGAAACAAACCTGGTAAAAGTAAAAGATCATCATATAACCCACTGTTTTTAAACAGGGCTGTTCATTAGAAACCTATCTGGAGCTCTGGAGAAAAAAAAAAGCAATACCTGGGCTTTGGTATTTTTTCAAAAAACTTCAAGATAATTCTGATATGCATCTGGGCTTTAAAAAGTGATTACAGGTTTTCCTATTAAATCATAGTTTTGGTGATATAGAGTTCTATTATTTTTCTTTGACCAATCACATACAATGGTGTTGAGTGAGTAATAGGTACATAATCACAATAGTGAAAGATGTTTATCAGTTTTCACAATCAATAGCCAGACGAAAAATAAAAGATAATTGCAATTGCAAACCACAAAGGGGACCTGATTAACTTAACAATATAAAATAATTACATAAAATTTGGGGAGTCAAGCAAAGTGCTGTGGTAAGTGGAAGTGCATGGATGCACATCTTTTCATCCTCCCAGCCAGTCTATGTCTTTTGGTTGGTGCATTTAATCCATTTACATTTAAGATATGTATGATCCTATTACTGTTTTCTTAATTGTTTTGAGTTTATTTTCGGTGGAACTTTTCCTTGTTTTGTGTTTCCTGCCTAGAGAAATTCCTTTAGCATTTGTTGTAAAGCTGATTTCATGGTGCTGACTTCTCTTAACTTTTGCTTGTCTGGAAAGCTTTTGCTTTCTCCATCAAATTTGAATGAGAGTCTTACTGGGTAAAGTATTCTTGGTTGTAGGTTCTTCTCTTTCATTACTTTAAATATATCATGCCACTTCCTTCTGGCTTGTAGTTTCCCTTGAGAAATCAGCCTGATGGGACTTCCCTTGTGTATTTTTTGTCATTTTTTTCTCCTACTGCTTTTAATATTTTATCTTTGCCTTTAATTTGTCGGTTTGATTACTATGTGTCTTGGTGTGTTCCTCCTTGGGTTTATCCTGCCTGGGACTCTCTGTGCTTCCTGGACTTGACTGACTATCTCCTTTCTCATGTTAGGGAAGTTTTCAGTTATTATCCCCTTCAAATATTTTCTCAGATCCTTACTCTCTCTCTTCTCCTGGATCCCTACAATGTAAATATTGGTGCCTTTAATATTATCCTAGAAGTCTCTTAGGCTATCTTCATTTCTTTTCATTGTTTTTTCTATACTCTGTTCTGTGGCAGTGATTTCCACCATTCTATCCTCCAGGTTATTATCCATTCTTCTGTTTCAGTTATTCTGCTATTGATTCCTTCTAGTGTATTATTCATCTCTGTTTGTTTGTCCATTAGTTCTTATAGGTATTTGGTAAGCATTTCTTGCATCTTCACCATTGTTTTCCCAAGATCCTGGATCATCTTCACTATCATTATTCTGAATTCTTTCTCTGGAAGGCTACCTATCTCCATTTTATTCAGTTGTTTTTCTCATATTTTATCCTGTCCCTTCTGTGATTGTGATTTTCATTCTGTCTGCCCTCTGATGGATGAGGATAAGAGGCTTGTTCAAGCTTTCTGATGGGAGGGACTGAAGTGAAGTGAAGTCGCTCAGTCGTGTCCAACTCTTTGCGACCCCATGGACTGTAGCCCACCAGGCTCCTCCGTCCATGGGATTCTCCAGGCAAGAATACTGGAGTGGGTTGCCATTTCCTTCTCCAGGGGATCTTCCTGACCCAGGGATTGAACCCAGGTATCCCACATTGCAGGCAGACGCTTTAACCTCTGAGCCACCAGGGAAGCCCCATGGGAGGGACTAACTGTGGGTAAAACTGGGTCTTACTCTGGTGGGCAAGACCATGCTCAGTATATCTTTAATCCAATTTTCTGCTGATGGGTGAGGCTGTTTTACTTCCCTGTGGTTTGACCTGAGGCCAAACTATAGTAGGGGTAATGGCAACCTCCTCCAAAAGGACTTATGCTGGCTGTGCCTCCCAGGACAGCTGCTTTCATTGCCCCTGGCCCCACACTGACCCTGAAGCAGGGCACTGTTTACCCATGCCTCTGCCAGAGATGCCCAAACACTCACAGGCAAGTCTGGCTCAGTCTCTTCTAGGGTGCTCTTTTCTCCTGGGCCCTGCTGTGCACAAGGTTTTGTTTGTGCCCTCCAATAGTCTGTTTCCCCAGTTCCGTGGAAGTTCTGTAATTGCAAAATTCAGACTTGAATTAAAGAAAGTAGGGAAAACCACTAGACCATTCAGGTATGACCTAAATCAAATCCCTTATGGTTATACAGTGGAAGTGACAAAGAGGTTCAAGGGATTAGATCTGATACACAGAGGGCCTGAAGAACTATGGACAGAGGTTTGGAACACTGTACGGGAGGCAGTGATCCAAACCATACTCAAGAAAAAGAAATGCAGCAAGGCAAATGGTTGTCTGAGGAGGCCTTTAAAATAGCTGAGAAAAGAAGAGAAGCTAAAGGTAAAGGAGAAAAGGAAAGACATATCCATCTGAATGCAGAGTCCAAAGTATAGCAAGGAGAGATAAGCCTTCTTAAGTAAACAATGCAAAGAAATAGAGGGAAAGGATAAAATGGGAAATAAACCCATTTACCTCAGAATGGGACTTGAAACCACCTGGCTGGGACTGGAACCCAGGCAAACCCCTGCTACCTGGTTTCAGGACCTAATGAAGCTCAGGTTCTTGATGTCTCATTGCAGAAAGAATTCAGTGAGAGACAAAGTAATAGGCAAATCTAAAGAAAGGAATTTATTTAGATTCAGAGAGAAGCACACTCTACATACAGAGTGTGAGCCATGTAGCATGGTTAACTTTTATGGTTTGGGTAATATCATATGTTAATGAGTGGAAGAATTATTCCAACTATTTTGGGGGAAAGATGGAGATTTCCAAGAATTGGGCCACTTCCTACTCCTTGGTCTTTTGACAGTGCCTTGAAACTGTCATGGTTCCTCTGAGTGTGTCATTTAGCTTGTTGATTGAAGATTATTGGCTAGTTAAGGATTCCCTGGTGGCTCAGATGGTAAAGCTTCTGCCTACAATGCGGGAGACCCAGGTTCGATCCCTGGGTCGGGAAGATCCCCTGGAGAAGGAAATGGCAACCCACTCCATTACTCTTGACTAAAAAATTCCATGGATGGAGGAGTCTGGTGGGCTACAGTCCATGGGGTCACAAACTCAGACATGACTGAGCGATTCATTTAAAGCCATCTTGGACCCATCTGATTCTAATCTGTTTATGTTGTATCCTTTCGCTGTGTCATTCTTTCAAAAGTTGTGCCCTGCACCTTTCCCTCCTGTTACAGAGAGACTAGCAATCTCTTCAGGAAAATTAGAGATACCAAAGGAACATTCACCCAAAGATGGGCACAATAAAGAACAGAAATGGTGTGGACCTAACAGAACCAGAAGATATTAAGAAGAGGCAGCAAGAGTACACAGAAGAACTATACAAAAAAGGTCTTAATGACCTGGATAATCACAATGGTGTGATCAACTCACCTAGACCCAGACATCCTGGATTGTGAAGTCAAGAGGGCCTTAGGAAATATTACTATAAACAGTGCTAGTGGAGGTGATGGAATTCCAGCTGAGTTATTTAAAATCCTGAAAGATGATGCTGTTAGAGTGCTGCACTCAATATGCCAGCAACTTTGGAAAACTCAGCAGTGGCCACAGGACTGGAAAAGGTCAGTTTTCATTCCAATCCCAAAGAAGAGCAATGGCAAAGAATGTTCAAACTACTGCACAATTGTACTCTTTTCACATGCTAGCAAGATAATGCTCAAATTCCTTCAAGCTAGGCTTCAAAAGTATGTGAACAGAAAACTTCCAGATATACAAGCTGGATTTAGAAAAGGCAGAAGAACCAGAGATCCAACTGCCAACATCTGTTGGGTCATAGAAAAAGCAAGGGAATTCCAGAAAAAAACATCTATTTCTGCTTCATTGACTATGCTAAAGTCTTTGACTGTGGATCATAACAAACTGTAGAAAATTCTTAAAGAGGTGGGAATACCAGATCACTTTACCTGCCTTCCGAGAAATCTGTATGCTGGTCAAGAAGCCACAGTTAGAACCAGACATGGAAAAATGGACTGGTTCCAAACTGGGAAAGGAGTATGTCAAGGCTGTATATTGTCACCCTGCTTATTTAACTTGTATGCAGAGTACATTATGAGAAATGCTGGGCTGGATGAAGCACAAACTGGAATCAAGATTGCCTGGAGAAATATCAATAACCTCAGATATGCAGATGACACCACCCTTCTGGTAGAAAGCAAAGAGGAACTAAAGAGCCTCTTGATGAAAGTGAAAGAGGAGAGTGAAAAAGTAGGCTTAAAACTCAACATTCAAAAAGTTAAGATCATGGCATCCAGTCTCATCACTTCATGGCAAATAGATGGGGGAAAAATGGAAACAGTGAGAGACCTTTTCTTGGGCTCCAAAATCACTGTGGATGGTGAATGAAGCCATGAAATTAAAAGACGCTTACTCCTTGCAAGAAAAGCTATGACAAACCTAGACAGTGTATTAAAAAGCAGAGACATCACTTTGCTGACAAAGGTCTGTGTAGTCAAAGTATGGTTTTTCCAGTAGTCATGTACAGATGTGATAGTGGGACCATGAAGAAGGCTGAGCACCAAAGAACTGATGCTTTCGAGCTGTGGTGATGGAGAAGACTCTTGAGAGTCCCTTGGACTACAAGGAGATCCAACCAGTAAACCGTAAAGAAAATAAGCCCTGAAAATTTATTGGAAGGACTGATGCCAAACTAAATCTCCAATACTTTGGCCACATGATGCAAAGAGCTGACTCTCTGGAGAAGACCCTGATGCTGGGAAAGACTGCAGGCAGGAGGAGAAGGAGGTGACAGAAGATGAGATGGCTGGATGGCATCATCAACTCAGTGGACATGAGTTTGAACAAACTGCAGGTGATTGTGAAGGACAGGGAGGCCTGGTGTGCTGCAGTCTGTGAATTCGCAGAGTCGGACACAACTGAGCAGCGAACAACAGCAATCTTGTCTCTTCATCTGGCACATAACTTTCTGCTTTTTCATCTTGATTAACTTTCTGTAATATGGTTTTTTAGTGCTGTGGGACTGTGCTTCTTGCTTCTTCAGTCTGCCCTCTGATGGATGAGGCTAAGAGGCTTGTGTAAGTTTCCTGATGGGAGCAACTGCCATGGGAAAAACTGGCTCTTGCTCTGGTGGGCAGGGCCTTGCTCAGTAAAACTTGAATCTAATTATTTGCTGATGGGTGGGGTTGTGCTCCATCCCAGTTGGTTGTCTGGCCTGAGCCCCTGGGTCTAGGGACAGTATTTTAAAATTATTAGTGAAAAGGAAATGATATGCCTGGGTAAACCTGAAGTAACTCTAACCAAGTAAAAGCAGGTTTACAATCCAAATTATATAGATATAGTTTTCCAAGTCAGAGACATAACTGGACAGGTACTTACATAATTTTGTCACTACAACCATTCAACGTACATGTGAGGACATAGGCAGCTATCCATCACTTAGTGTAAACATATTTTTTTGCTTAACTTATGAAGGAACCCAAAGAATGATATCTATAAGGACGTTGTTCATACCTGTTGGTTTCCTAGAAGAAACAAAATAAACCAATGAACCACAGTTACAGGAGCTGTCTAATCATTAATGATACAGAACCGGAACTGATTATCTTCATTTAATCTGACAGGTAGGTCACCAATGACTCATGAGAGCAGCTGCTCCGTCAGGGCCTGACCCAGTGGAGGTGGCACCATCCCTGAATGCATTGCTAGTGGGTTGGCTCTGTGTTGACCTTCCCTGGGCCTCGCTTTGTTTCTCCTTTGAGCTATGTGTTGAGTAAAGGAGCTTGCTAAATCGTGGCTGTTATTAAATTAGGAAAAGTCAACCTGATTACTTCTCTCATGTCCCTGGCCCCAAACACCCAAAGCTGAGTTCAGTGTACCTGCTTGTGTACCCAGAATGCCCTGTGCTCACCTACTCCTACACCACTTACTGTGCTGCCTTGCAACCGGTAGCAATCATGTCTGTCGCCCCACTTGGCTATATTACCTTCATGAAATATTTTACCATTAAAAGTCTCCAGAAAGTCTGCCTTTTCAGCTGGGAGATGCTACACTCCCTCTCTATTCATAGCAAGTGTGTTAGTCACTATGTTGTGTCCGACTCGTTGCAACCCTGTGGACTGTAGCCTGCCAGGCTGATCTGCTCATGGGATTCTCCAGGCAAGAATACTGGAGTGGGTTGCCATTTCCTTCTCCAGGCGATCTTCCCAGTTCAGGGATAGAACCTGGATCTCCCACATTACAGATAGCAGATTCTTTACCATCTGAGCCACCAGGGAAGCAGTTCATAGCAAAGAGGCTTCTTACTGTTAGACTCTTGAGAGTCCCTGGACTGCAAGGAGATCCAACCAGTCCATTCTGAAGGAGATCGGTCTTGGGTGTTCTTTGGAAGGACTGATGCTAAAGCTGAAACTCCAATACTTTGGCCACCTCATGCGAAGAGTTGACTCATTGGAAAAGACTCTGATGCTGGGAGGGATTGGGGGCAGGAGGAGAAGGGGACGACAGAGGACAAGATGGCTGGATGGCATCACTGACTCGATGGACGTCAGTCTGAGTGAACTCCGGGAATCCGTGATGGACAGGGAGGCCTGGCGTGCTGCAATTCATGGGGTCGCAAACAGTCGGACACGACTGAGTGACTGAACTGAACTGATGCAAAGCCTTAAACAAGCATACACCATAGGCCTAAATGAATATTTGGTTTGTAGTAAACAAAGGGATGAATTCTATAATTCAGTGTCCTTTATTTAAAGATACATAATAATGATTTTTTAAGAGAGTCCTTTGGACACCAAGGAGATCAAACCAGTCAATCCTAAGGAAATCAACCCTGAATATTCATTGGAAGGACTGGACTGATGCTGAAGCTGAAGCTCCAATACTTTGGCCACGATGCAAAGAGCTGACTCATTGGAAAAGACCCTAATGCTGGGAAAGATTGGGGGCAGAAGGAGAAGGGGGTGAGAGAGGATGAGATGGTTAGATGGCATCACCAACTCAATGGACATGAGTTTGAGCAAACTTCAGGAGATAGTGAAGGACAGGGAAGTCATGGGTTTGCAAAGAGTCAGACACAAGTTAGCAGCTGAACAACAACAAGATTTATTACAGGAAAAAAGTTTCTATTCCTGAAAAAAACTTGTGTGCTTCTTTTCATTAGGCAGTAAGAACTTGTTTTCTTTGACTTCACTTCTTGGAAGAGCAAAGTGAGACCATTCCAAGAATATCTTAATTGGTTTCCCTTTGTTTCTCCTCTTTCAAATCAATACTTCTACATTTCGACCAGAATTACTTTCTGATAATCCATGGATCATAGTATTAGACCCCATGCCCCAGTTTATTTTTCTAGTAATTAAGCCCCAATCTAGTTTTCCAATATTTAAGCCCTAATCTATTTTTCCCTTGTTATGCCCCTCTCTCACTCTTTTGCTTGCCTTTACTGCAATTTGTGTGCCATGTTCAACCATAAGATTTTCTCATACCCTCAGCACATCTTGCTTATTCCCACCTCCGTGACATTCCTGATGTTATTTCCTCCACCTTACAATGCTCTTTCCTCTTTTTATTCCAAGTATTAGTTCCCATAATTCCCAGATCAAAGATTTTATCCTTTGATCTTGCACTACCTGTGTTTGAATCAAGGTTATTTGACTTCTTTAAGCCTTGGTTTCTTCATTGGCAATACTGTTGTTTCATATCTGATAGAGTTGTTGTGACGAGGCTTGTAAGTACTCAACAAATATTAGCTCTTAGAATTAATAAAATTTCTTCTATTTACCTGAAATATATTTTTTTGTCATTCTCTATAGCTTAATTTAGAGATTAAGAGAAGGCAATGGCACCCCATCCCTGTAGTCTTGCCTGGAAAATCCCATGGACAGAGGAGCCTGGTAGGCTGCAGTCCATGAGGTCGCTAAGAGTTGGACACGACTGAGCGACTTCACTTTCACTTTTCACTTTCATGCATTGGAGAAGGACATGGCAACCCACTCCAGTGTTCTTGCCTGGAGAATCCCAGGGACAGGGGAGCCTGGTGGGCTGCCGTCTATGGGGTCGCACAGAGTCGGACACGACTGAAGTGACTTAGCAGCAGCAGCAGTATAGCTTAATTTATGTACTTAGATTATTTGTGCCATGGTCCTAGAATGGAATCCATTTCAAAGTTCTCTTGTTGATCGCCTCCTCACATAATCCACAACCTAGATAATTGACTTTAGTTTTGCTGTTGTTATTCATCTGACATTTAACACCGTCTTAATGTAGCCATTGCAATTTTCTGTTCTCCAGATTGGCTTAGGACAGTGATGGTTGTATCTTTTGTATGTCTGTATGTATATGTCTCTGTGTAATATTTATGCCATGGATTTGAATTTAGAATCTGCCAAATTGATATGTGCTTGTATTTGCAAAACTAGGAACTGTTCAATCAATGGTAGCATTGTGCATTATATAATTTAAGCTTACATATCGTATCCTATTCAAGTCTCACAATAATCCTATTAGATAGGTGGTGGTATGCCTATTATAGCAGTATCCCTGTTGTTATCATTGTACCAAACAATGATACTGATTTAACTAATACAGATGGCTATGCCATCAGAAGAGCATTTTGTAAGAGACCTAAGTATGCTGAAATTTCTCTAAGTTTCTTATTCTCTTTCACAATAAAGCCATTAATTATCCTTTTCTCCCAAGATTGTTTCTCTGCTTATGAGTCGATGTTTATGACTCTAAGTGGGTCTTTGTGTCAAGATCTGTATCTTTGTACTTGGCAGCCATTTTCTCAGAACTAATGTCATGTTATGTCATCTGACACGCAATGTCAGAACCACTTTCAAACTCTTGTATAAATCCCTTTGTTCTTTTGATATGAGGAAAATATGTAATGTATATGGAAGGAAACATAAAATCTGAATGGGAAATCTTACAGGAAATATTTCTGATCATGAGCATGACAGATTACAAATTTGAGTAGGTGCTATATTCCTCACCAACACAGCAGACCAATGAAGCAGTAGTTAATATTGTTAAGCACTATATAGCTTGGGTCTTATTGTGGACATTGTTTAATATTTTTCTGTTTCAAGGAACTATGGAGAGTATATCCTTTCAGTTGAGAGGGGCTATTATATTCCTTTCTTATTCAGCTCAAATATATCTCTCAGTATTATCCAAAGATCTTATAAGGCCAGTCAACTTTAGTTTGTCATACATTATGTGAAATGCTATAAATTACTTTGGATATATTCCAAATATATCCTAGATATAGCCTGAAAATTATTTATAAATCTCTAGAGAGTCAAGGCTATGGTTTTTCCAGTGGTCATGTATGGATGTGAGAGTTGGACTGTGAAGAAGGCTGAGCGCCGAAGAATTGATGCTTTTAAACTGGTGTTGGAGAAGACTCTTGAGAGTCCCTTGGACTGTAAGGAGGTCCAGCCAGTCCATCCTAAAGGAGATCAGTCCTGGGTGTTCATTGGAAAGACTGATGCTAAAGCTGAAACTCCAGTACTTTGGCCACCTCATGCGAAGAGTTGACTCATTGTAAAAGACTCTGATGCTGGGAGGGATTGGGGGCAGGAAGAGAAGGGGACAACAGAGGATGAGATGGCTAGATGGCATCACCGACTTGATGGACATGAGTTTGAGTGAACTCTGGGAGCTGGTGATGGACAGGGAGGCCTGGCGTGCTGTGATTAATGGGGTCGCAAAGACATGGACACGACGGAGCGATTGAACTGAACTGAGTGAGTTCAAACAAACAAGTTCTCTGGAGAATTTTACATTTTACTTCCTAAGATTAAAAACAGGTTAATTGAGTGATGTTGAGGCACCCACAGTGAGATGCTACACATATAAAGACATTATCCTGTCCCACAGCTTGCAATCTAAAATTAGATATACACAGGCAAGCCAGATAAACATAGACAGCACACTTTTTTTTAAGACCAAAAAGAAATGATGGGAGAGAAAAATGAGAGTGGTAAATCAAAAAGTCAAAGGGAATTGACACACATTCTATCTTCTGCCTTTTATTTGTAGCCTTAATTATCTTTGTCAGAAATGATCACACCGTTGAAGTCAAAGAGGGAAGCTGTCTGATAGCCTCTAAAGGGTACTAATGGGATTGCTATGCACAGTGTCCTCTGCTTTGGAGGTCCCCGAATTCCTTTTATCCCTGATTTGTCCCTGAGTGGCTGACTCTGTGGTACTCAAAGTTTACCTTCAAGCTTAGTACTGGAGATGAGCACCAAGCCACTATGTTAGGAAACACTCCCTCCAGTTGCCTGCAGAATTTGGAGCAGTGCACTGTGGCAGGCCACGAGGTCTGGACTTGAACCCAGACCTAGCTTCCCACGTAAACTTCACACTGAGAGCTCACGATTAACCCCCAACTTGTGTGGTTAGTCTACAAGCCTGTCTGGCCTTCTCCCTGAAGTCAGGTTAAAAAAGAAAAAAGCACCTCCAATGTGCCAGCCTTCATGCTCCATGTTAGGAATACAGAAATAGAATCTAGACCCCCCCATTCCAGTATTCTTGCCTGGAGAATCCCATGAATGGAGAAGTCTGGCAGGCTACAGTCCATAGGGTCTCAGAGTCAGACACAACTAGCATGCAGACTTTCTTTTGGCGCTTACAACTTATTTTGGAGAGACAGCTTAAGAACAGACTGTTTTGTTCAATAACATAATGTGGTAAATGTAGCAGCAGAGGAGTGGTGAGGGTAAAGGCCAGAAGAGTATCCAGCCTAATGTGGTGGTTGGGGGTTGGGGGCAAGGAGACAGGGGATAAGTCTGAGAGCAGGACAGAAAACAGGAGAGTTACCTCCCTGAAGCCAAGAGAGTGTGTTGAAAAAAAGAGAGAGAGACAGAGGAGCTAAACCGAGTCGGATCCTTCAGCTATTGAACAGTATGGACAAGAAAGTCCATTGGACTGACTGATGGCGGTCATTGGTGACTGTTGATAGGGCAATAATTGGGGCGGTGCGGGTGTGGAAAGTCAGTGTAGTGCTCATGCTGAGGAATGAAAGGGAAATGGAAATAAAAACCTTTCCTGTGAAAAGAGTAAGTTAGAAATCTGTCATTGAGGGAAAATTTGTCTTGACTTTTAATCAGAAAAACAGGTTTCTAATTGGAGAGAAATGAGCTGGTTGAAGATAAAGAGGTGAATGATGGATCAAGGGAACAGGTTCTTGATGCCAGTTCCAGATCCCACTCTTCTTCCGCCTAAGGTGGCCTCTGTCTCCTCCTGATTCTATTAGCTCCCTCCTCTCACGGATGGACTTTGCCTCTAGTCTCCCTTGTACAGACTCAGCTGTAGCTCCCTAAAATATGACAGTGACACCAACTGAATGTCAAGAACCATGGCTGCACAGGAATCCTGACCAACTTGATTCCCACAGTATTTACTAACCTACAGAGAACTGATACACCTTTCCAATAACAAAAATACTTTTGTCTACCACCTAGAGCATCTTTTCCTGGGTCAAGGTGCCTGGGGGTTCAATTAGTAATTGGGAGGTTGTTTGTTCAAAATGGATTATAACAAAGAGAAGTCTTGTGAGTTATTTAATCCAGCAGCTAGGCAATGGCAGCCCACTCCAGTACTCTTGCCTGGAGAATCCCAGGGACAGAGGATCTGTTGGGTTGCTGTCTGTGGGGTCGCACAGAGTCAGACACGACTGACTCAACTTAGCAGCAGCAGCAGCAGCAGTGAAACCTGAGAGTAAGCCCTTTCTAGTGACTGGAGGACCCACAGCCACTTTAGAGTGCTTGCCAAAGTTTCCGCTCTCTGACAAAATTTTCTAGATTCAAAGCAGACCATTTTTTCCCCACCTTTATTACTTACAATGATGTTTCAGTGAGCTCCATCAGAAATTGCACCCTCATCTTTCTCTACCAGCAGTGTGGATATTCTTAGCAATTATATATGTTTTTTTGGTAGTTTCAGCTCTTGGTGTGTGTGATCTAATTTCCAAGTTATAGGAGGTGATTTCTTTTCACGTTTCTTCTAATGAGTGTACCTCTTCTTTCATTCGTCTGATTTTTTTTTTATACTCAATTCAGTAATTTAATGAAAAATACTAAAATGAAATCATATTTTCTTTTAAAGTAAACAATGGAATTTCCATCCTCATTTTTTTTTTTAAAGAAAACAAATTTAGAATCTAATAGAAAATCATCACAGCCAGATAAAACACTGGGATTGGATGTTTACTGTACTCACTGTAATGCTTATATTTATATGATTACCAGAGAGCTCATTAGAAGCCTCTTGAGGAAAGAAATTTGCCTTTCAAGTATCTTCCTCACATCCAGATGCACTTGGTAGGTATTCAAGAAACGTATGGATGGACTGACTTTAACTAGAGAGTTCTAATAGAGTGAATGGTGATTTGTGATCTAGGATAAGATCTGTCTTCCTAACGCACAGTCCTCAGTCCCGAGTCTTGCTCTTTTGCCTAATAAACTACATAAGGTATCTTGTTTTCCAAAATATCAGTATTATCCTCGTCCTACCAAGATAGGGGCAAAATAGCACTTATGTGGGATTCTGAAGGTTTAAATTTGAATTAAATGAGAATAAAGAACCCAGTTCACAACCAAAAATATATTTAACATGCTTTAAAGTTTACTGAATTAAAGAATGAATTGGACAACCATTTAACTTGAGACCGTTCTCTTAACAGTAAAATAAAATTATTACTTCTCGCTCCACTTTCCACACAAGATTGCTGTAGAGAATAAAAGATGCTAAAGCTTTAAAAATTGTAAACTACAGTACTACTTTGAAGTGGGATTTGTATGTTGATTTAATGTCTTTCCTATCAACTGGTATTTTTGCAATTGATTCATTACAGCTAGTCTTCCTATTAAAGCCCCCAACTAACTCCACAACTGTTATACACATTTTTAATACTTCGTTTAGACTATTTCTGATTTTGCCTGGTTGCAAGTCTGTGGAGCCATGTACGACTGTGACCGACTCGCACTTTGCAGGAAAACATTTTTCTGGAGTCCTGTTCTCAGTTTCAAATTGCTGGCAGAAGTAGCACGAAATCAGTGACTCCACCCAAGCCTCTTAAGTGAATTGTGATCACGATACTTTAAAAAAAGGGAAGCGGACAAAGACCTCAAAATAGTTTGCCCAAATTAAAATCACGCTGACCAACGACAGCGCCCAGATGGGATACCGAGGAAGAGTCTTAAGGGCTCGGAAAGGAGAGAACCGGGAGTCCGAAGGCCCCTCCGCTCCCCGGTCCTCTATTGGAAGCACGACCCGGGTCCAGCGCTGGAACGGTTGCGGGAGGCGGCGGTGGGTGGGTCCCCGAGCGGGCGGCTAGGACCCGCGGCCGGTTGGGGGTCAGCGAGCGCCGCGGCCGTTGAGGACTCCAGCTCCCAGCAGGCACCGCTTCCGCGGCCGAGGCGCGTGGCGGCGCTGCCCGCTGGGACTCGTAGTGCGGTCTGGTAGGAGAACCGGGGAGCCAGCCTGGGCTCCTTTTCGCCCACGTTGCGGAAACTGGGCCTGGNGTAGGCAGTAGTTCCAAATGCCTCTCTGTAAGGATTCTTCCCAACTCTGATCAAGTTTATCACTAAATGGAAGATCAGGGAAGGTAATTTGGGTGCAGATAATCACAAACTGAAGGGTTGATAGAGAAAACTTGAACGAACAAATTCTAGAAATGTGAATTTTTGAAACTGACTGTTAACATAGTTTCTAAACTTAACAATTTTAAATCAGAAAAAATAATTTCTTAGGATTTGAAAAGTTGAACTTCAGGTTACCATGGTTACACCACACACTGTATTATTTTCTATACTAGTAGACTTGTACTGTCACTACTGAAAAGGTAGCATTTTTCCATCTTCAGTTTATTTTATTCCTATCTGTATACAGATTATTCTCTTTCCAAATTATGTGATCTTCCTTCTACTCCCCCCTTATTTTGCTACATTGGTGTACTTGTAGAATAGCTTCTGAAAGTGATCAGTTTCCAATTTAACAGGAAAAGGTGACTCATTCAAAAGAAGCTCAAGCAAAGTCAGCTAAAAAACTAGGGGAGCTGAGTAGGTGTGGCCAGTTGATAAATGAGCTGACAGCTGATTGTCACTATCTTCTAGAAACTGAAATTTTCATTTATAGAAAGAAGTGGCCAGAAAATTTGTTTTCTCACTAACTTTACAGTTAACACTAGCATGGCATTTGTGAAAATTGATGTTTCAGAACTTCAAATGGATTGTGTGTGTCCCTTTAGGAACTAGTCTTTTCTACTTAAGAGGATATATTTTTCCATTTAGAATCCAAACTTCTTTAGTAAGTGTTTCTTTAATGGTACAGGTGCACATAATTTGATCCTTCATAGACTCTGAACTCAGATTTTGAAATTTTCTAGCACTCTCCAGAAGTAACTAATCATCAGTTATTAAGTAAATGGTTTAAGATAAAATTGGTTTTATATGTATTCATAGTGAGTTGGACTATTGTAAAACAGGTTGTTTAAAAAATTTTGTTAATAGCTAAATATGCTCAACTTCGCATTAGCTTTTGAAGGCTCAAATGTTTCTGAATGGATAAAACCTTTCATTTTTTTTAACATGGTAGCAGGAAGTTGTGCCATGAGTCACTGAAATCCCCCCAGTAAGTCAGGAACTTTAAGAAGATGTGCTAGTTTTTGTGTAATACTGACAGGAATAAGCAATAAAACATTATTAACAAGTAGCAGAGAATAAGTTACAATGCTTGAAAATCTGTAAACTGCTCTGCTTGTGGGTAGTCCATAGTTGCTTTTAGTGTCTTTTTATATTGCTTATCAAGCAGATTGTGAAGGGGAAATCTGTTTATATAGTTAACTAGGAACTAAAAAGCGCTTTTAAATTTCATGGCAAATAAAGGAAGAGATTGCTTCAGAAATATATTAGTTCTAAACAATATGTCATCTGTTAACATGTGGGAAATTTGAGATTTCTTGATACTTGTCTTTGTGTTGTATGATATAAATCTAGACCGACAGGTATAAGGTCCAGCCATCTTCAGTTTAAAGAGGTAGAGGGGCCATGTGCTCAATTATTCTTTCCACAATAGATTATATTAAGTAGACCGTAAAAGTTTTGAATAATATTTACTTTGAAAATGTCCTTTGTTGCAGCGGAGCGTGCTTTGGACACCATGAATTTTGATGTGATAAAGGGCAAGCCAGTACGCATCATGTGGTCTCAGCGTGATCCATCACTTCGCAAAAGTGGAGTGGGCAACATATTCATTAAAAATTTGGATAAATCCATTGATAATAAAGCACTGTATGATACATTTTCTGCTTTTGGTAACATCCTTTCATGTAAGGTAAGCAAAAATGTGATAAGTAAACAATTTACTGTTCATGAAGTTCTCAAGGCAAGAATGCTGAAGTGGTTTGTCATTCCCCTCTCCAGTGGACCACGTTTTGTCAGAAATCTCCATTATGACCCATCTTGGGTGGCCCTGTGAGCCACAGCGTGGCTCGGTTTCACTGAGTTAGACAAGGCTGTGGTCCATATGATCAGTTTGATTAGTTTTCTGTGATTGTGGTTTTCAGTCTGTCAGCCCTCTGATGGAGAAGGATAAGAGGCTTATGGAAGCTTCCTGATGGGAGAGACTGACTGAGGGGAAAACTGGGTCTTGTTCTGATCGGCAGGGCCATGCTCAGTAAATCTTAATCCAATTTTCTGTTATTGAGCAGGGCTGTGTTCCTTCTCTATTTGATCTGAGGCCAAACTATGATGGAGGTAATGGAGATAATGGGCAACCTTCTTGAGAAGGTCCCATGCACGCTCGCACTCATGCACTGCTGAACTGTCCCCAACCCTCCAGCAGGCCACCAGTGACCCACACCTCCACGGGAGACTCCTGGACACTCATGGGCAAGTCTGGGTCAGTCTCTTGTGGAGTCACTGCTCCTTTCTCCTGGGTCCTGGTGTGCACAAGGTTTGTTTGGGCCCTCTCAGAGTCTGTTTCCCCAGTCCTGTGTAAGCTCTGGTGGCTCTGTGGTGGGGGTGATGGTGACCTCCAAGAGGGCTTACTGCACCCAGAGCCCCTGCCCCACTGCAGTCCACTGCTGACCCATGCTTACGCAGGAGCCCCTCAGAC
Organism: Redunca redunca; assembly: GCA_006410935.1. NCBI lineage: Eukaryota > Metazoa > Chordata > Mammalia > Artiodactyla > Bovidae > Redunca > Redunca redunca. Next base: position 314,903 of record SJYQ01004502.1, read on the forward strand.
ACATTTCTGGCTCAGTCTCAGGGTCCTGGTGCACACGATTTTGCCCCTCCTACCATCTTGCTGGGCTTCTTTGCCCTTGGATATGGGGTATCTTTTTGGTGGGATCCAGCATTCTCCTGTTAACTCTTGTCAGAGCCTAAATAGGCCCCAAAGATGAAAGTTGGATAAGACAAGGTGCTTGCTGTCTTCACTGAGCCACACAGTCATCTTTCACTAGATTATCAGAAACCAAATTTGGAAAATAATTGGAAACACTGGTGTAGGTCAGAGAACCCCATGCAGAATACTTAGTTCAAAACAACAAACTATCCATGGTGGAATTTGTCTCATAATAATAAGGTTATAAAACTGGAAATTAAATGAGTAATACAATTTTAAGTGATGATAGTAAAAAATATATCTAGGAGTTTCTCTGGAGCTGTTGTGGGTAGTGTGAGCAACTGAACTGAACACTTATTGCAATGTTGTAGCTGTGTGCTTAGTCGCTCAGTCTTGTCCGACACTTTGCAGTCCTTTCGACTATAGCCTGCCAGGCCCCTCTGTTCGTGGAGGTTTTCAGGCAAGAATACTGGAGTGGGTTGCCAACCCTTTGTCCAGGGAATCTTCCTAACCTAGAGATCAAACCCCCGTCTCCTGTACCTCTTGCATTGCAGGCACACTGAGCTGTGGGGTAGCTACTTGTTTATTAAGATAGCAGCTGTGCTTTCTGTTACTGGATATCTTTATTTCCCAAATACTGAGGTTAGGTAGCTGACAAGTTATCTGAACATTGGAAAAATCCTAAATCAATAGTAAGTAATGAAAAATTGGTATACACTTTTCCCTAGGTGGTTTGTGATGAAAATGGTTCCAAGGGTTATGGGTTTGTGCATTTTGAGACACAAGAAGCAGCTGAAAGAGCTATTGAAAAAATGAATGGGATGCTTCTAAATGATCGCAAAGTGTAAGTATAAATATGAAGTTAATCATACTTCAAATCTGTTTTTAATAGTTAAAATCAATTCATTCATTTTACAAGAAATATATTTGTGCTCAAAAGAAATAACAGCTAGAGTGAAAATTAATAAACCATATCTTGGTAGATTTTATAATTGTCTTTTCTCCATATTTACTGTAACATACAAATAACAGTGAATTAATACAACTGGTCAGCATTCAAACCGAAAAGAAAAAGGAGAAGCTAGGTATGCTGAAATACAAAGCTTTCCCAGAAATAAGTGCATAGTTGAAAAACTAAGAAATCCAGGCAGAAACTTAGTCATAATTCTTAAGGTAATAATTAGCCCGTTTTACATTCAAAGCTGGGGCTAAAATGATTTGCCTATGTTTCACATGCTGGTATGACAGATAAACTGGGATACAAATTCGTTGGATAGATTCAGAGCCCAGGGTAGCTCTTTACTTGGCCTTGTTAGTCGCTCAGTTGTGTCCTAACTCTGGCCCCCCATGGGCTGTCACCTGCCAGGCTTCTCTGTTCAGTGGAGTTCTCTGGGCAAGAATACTGGATTAGGTTGCCATTTCCTTCTTTAAGGGATCTTCATGACTCAGGGATCAAACCCGTGTCGCTTCCTTTGCAGGCAGATTCTTTACTCTCTGAGCCACCAGGAGTTCTTTACCCTACTCCTACAATGATTATTGTAATTGTGACAATTTGGCTCCCTTTTCTGTGTAAAGGTAAATCAGAAATAAATCAGAAGTCTTCATGGTTTATCTTTTCTGAAATAAACTTGTTCTTAAAAGTTGAAGACTTTAAAAATGATGATACTGATAAAACCTCTGTAAGACTTTCTGCTACAGATTGTAAAAATACAGATTTTTATGAGCCCAAAGAAATTACAAATCTCAATTTTCTTCATCTTCTATGCCAGTGGACTTTTCTTATCTGGGCAGATTCAGCCTTGAGGTCATCTTGTAAAGTGATCTGTGAGTTCATGTTGCCATGTAAACTGGGTTTGGTTCTTAGAAGTCAGCTACATCACTCTTAAGTCTGTGTCAGGTGGCATGGTGAGTCTGCTCATGGAGGACTCATGCACATGGTGTTAGCTGTTTGCGTTCTGTCAGCTGCATGGTTAAGGAAAGCTTTGGAATGTGTAAAGAATCTCCTATGTCTAGGAAAATCAGTGTGAAGAATGTTTACAAAGGATAATTCTTAAAGTTAGTACATCTTTAGACGAAGAAAGTGTTCAGCATCACTAGCATTTACAGATTAAAATATCTTTGGCCTGCCAGCAATGGTTTAGAGGAGAAAATGGCTACCACTGTTGATGGCCTAGATTAAAATAAGAACTTGATTTATTGTTGTTGTCTGAGTATAAAATGATATAACCCTGTTTTGGAAAGCAGTTTGTAGGTATAAACTTAAGGTCATTTATATAACCTTTGAACTGCCATGATTTCTACAGTGCAATCATAGGAACAAGTAACAGTCTTGTAAAGTTAAGGCATTATTTATAAAAGCAAAAAGTTGTGCTAGCCACAATGGAATAATGTTCCCATTGAGAACATTTATAAAACTAATTACATGGAGAAGCACCACTGTGGAGGGAGATGAGGGGGGTTCTAAGAGAATAAAATCATAGGTATCTTCTCTGAAGAGAAATTGTGCTAGATAGACTTAAAACACAGAAAACAAAAAGACACACTAATATTCAATCATGTTCCGGGTGGAATTGTCTGAGATGCATCTTTACTTTGATGTTATTCTCGTATTCTATAGTGACACACAGACTACTGTTATACTGCGGAAAGCCTTAATTTTAAAACACTTTTGTTGATAATGTCACAAAGAAATTCATCCCAGGCTGTTGGGTGTATGAGGACAGAATTCAGTAGTGTAAATTTCTGTTGTGGAAGAAGCCATGTTGGAACAGCAGTGATGAAAGTTTTGTCTCTTCACTGGCCTGCTCCGTATATACTTCCATTTCTTTGCATTTCTGGATATAATCTTAATCCAGGTTAGCTAGAAGGACAGCAAAGGAGTATATTAGGAAAAATATCTTCTTTGTGGTTATAGTTGGGAGGTTTGTTATATTTGGTGCTTTTATTTTTTCACTTAAGACCCTATTTCTGTTTTATAGTGTGCTCTTCATTAGAGATTCTGAAATTAGCAAGGACTATTACAGAATCACCTATCAGGCTTAATTAACCTGAACTTCACAAAGTAGAACCTAATTTTATAGTTCTTACATATTTTATTAGATTCGTTGGAAGATTTAAGTCTCGTAAAGAACGAGAAGCAGAACTTGGAGCTAGGGCAAAAGAGTTCACCAATGTTTACATCAAGAATTTTGGAGAAGACATGGATGATGAGCGCCTTAAGGATCTCTTTGGCAAGTTTGGTAATGTGTCTGAATTAAGTTTTTATATTCACATTGTTAGTTTTGGATCATATTTTATACTAAAATGAGACTTCATGGTACTTAAATTTTGTAGTTAATTTGGATTAAGCTACTGATAGTCCATTATACTAGCATATAAGTAAAATTCTATCCAGTTTAAAGGTTAATAGCCTTGCGTTAGCACAGTAAGTTGTGACTGTGTAATTGGAACAGACTTTAAAAGGTTTTGCCATGTTAAGAAATTGTGCTGGATTTATGTGGTAACAGATCCCATCTCATCAGAGGCATTACATGAGACACAGTCAACTTAGGTTGGAATGTAGTCTTTAATTATGGGTTAGGAAAAGCTGGCCAGCTATAGGATACTTGGCCAGTCTCAGCATCATGTTTGAGCAATTTAAAATAATAACTTTGAACGATCCAGATTTTCCAGTGAAGTGTAACCAGTCTCACTTGAGATAGTGTGTAGCTAATCAGAAGAAGAACCTGACATGGTACTCCTGCAGATGTTTTCCTTGCCCCTTAACTTTGCTTTCCCTTCTGGTTAACTTAAACAGGTGTCCTGTTTTTTTTTTTTTAAGAGGATTTCAAATCATAAAGAATTGGGAAATGTAATACTTGACTATTGCCAAGCTGTCATGCCACATTGAACCCTCTAAACAGTTGTATCTGTGCCCATAAATCTTGCAGATTCGCTGTAATTAGATGTGATTTTTTTTTTTAATAACCTTTTCCCCCACCTACCTAAAATAATACCCAGTTAAGTCTATTTTATTGAGGGGGTTGGTGGAGGAGAAGTGTGTCTTCAGAAACATGCTGTCTCTAGGTACTTCTATTTTGTCTTCTCCAAAGGTCAAACCCTTTGTTTCCTCTACTCCCTGTTGAAAATCAAGTGGGCCAAGGCTTAAGGAATTCTTAAGAAAATCAAGTTTTAGAACAATGCATCTGTTTTGTACTAAATGCTAAGAATAAATTAACTTTGTCATTTACATTTGTCTGAAACATACCTCCTTAAATGGAAGGAGGAATATTTCAGGGAAAGAATTTACTTAGCTTCTTAGAAGAGATAAAGGATCTTTGAAGAGAATGTTTAGTGCCCATGATAGGGGAGAGGGTAGTTAGAGGAGGAATAAATTTCTGGAGGTTTGGAATTTTTTTTAATCCCCATTTTTATATTCTTTTCTGCATAGCTTTTTTGAAACTTGAAACATATAAACTAAATATTGTATGGAATATATTTGAATATATTTGAAAAAAATAAATTTTTTTTCAGGACCTGCCTTAAGTGTGAAAGTAATGACTGATGAGAGTGGAAAATCCAAAGGCTTTGGATTTGTAAGCTTTGAAAGGCATGAAGATGCACAAAAAGTAAGATTTAATATATAATTATCAGAGGCAATGTGGGTTTTCCGTATTTTATAATAAGTGGGGGATGTAGAGTTGAGTTGCTCTTGCATCAAAATGCACAAGCAGACCGCTGGCTCTTCTGCGTGTTGTTTTTCGTATGTATGGTTTTGAATTACTTGTGTTTTGTGTATTAGTTTTGAGAGTATAAATTGAAAGTCTATATTATGTCTGAAGACTTCCCTGGTGGCTCAGATGATAAGGTGTCTGCCTACAGTGTGGGAGATCTGGGTTCATTCCCTGGGTTGGGAAGATCTCCTGGAGAAGGAAATGCCAACCCACTCTAGTATTCTTCCCGTGGAAAATCCCATGGACGGAGGAGCCTGGTGGGCTGCAGTCCATGGGGTCGCAAAGAGTCGGACACAACTGAGCAACTTCACTTTCCTTCACTTCTTCATTATGTCTTAAAACCTCAAAGTTTAGTTTTTGTGGTGGGTCCATCTTTAACTTTTATAATCTAACAGATTTTTGAACTTACTAGTGCAGGTTAGTAATTAAAACTTTGTGTTTTTGTTTGGTAAGGCTGTGGATGAGATGAATGGAAAAGAGCTCAACGGAAAACAAATTTATGTTGGTCGAGCCCAGAAAAAAGTGGAACGACAGACAGAACTTAAGCGCAAATTTGAACAGATGAAGCAAGATAGGATCACCAGATACCAGGTTCATTTTTTAACTGAACAAGTAAAACTAAGGAGGAAACCTATTCTATGTTCATTTCAGTTACTGCCAGGTAACTGGAGGGTTTGAGATGGGAAAAGGAGAGGAAACATGGGATAAGCTAATAGGAAGTATGTTTAAGTACCACTGTGGTTTTCTTTTTCCAAAAAAATTTTTTTTTTTAAGGGTGTTAACCTTTATGTGAAAAATCTTGATGATGGTATTGATGATGAACGTCTCCGGAAAGAATTTTCTCCATTTGGCACAATCACCAGTGCAAAGGTAAAGCATGTGATACATATCTTTTTTTTAAGATTTGAGAAAAATATGTGCCCATGTGAAAGTGAAGTTGCTCAGTCGTGTCTGACTCTTTGCGACCCCGTGGACTGTAGCCTACCAGGCTCCTCCATCCATGGGATTCTCCAGGCAAGAGTACTGGAGTGGGTTGCCATTTCCTTCTCCAGGGGATCTTCCCTACCCAGGGATTGAACCTGGGTCTCCCGCATCGCGGGCAGACGCTTTAACCTCTGAGCCTATGTTCCCTGAAAAGCATTTAAATGGAGTATTGTCCATCCATTTATTTTGAATGTATAAAGAAGCATGCATGTTTTACAAGGGAGAGTCTTTATAAAAAGTTCCTTTTTAAAAAAGTCCTTTGTGGATCACTGTATCACTGTTGGCAAGAAGATAAAATGTTTGGCAAGAATTTATTCTGAGAGAGGAGGTCATTATGTTAATTTGATAACACTCGCTGAAAAAAACGTCGATCAAGACAGAAAGGTGGCAACTCCATGCTCAAGTCCAGCAAGGGCTTGGTTGGCCGTCCCACGTGTCTTCCATGCTTGTATACTTGCTGTATGCATACAAACTTGTTATAAAACAGAGTCATAGTATACCTGTTCTGCAATTTATCTTTTTATTTACAGATCTGGGTACATATTTATCTCAGACATTTTCTCATTTTTCATTAAGGGCTGGCTATTCATGGTATAAGTATACCATAAGTTATTCTGCTGTGCCCATATTGTTGGACATTTGGGTTACTTGTGTGTTAACAGTATTAGACCTACCACTCTAATATCCTCATATATATATCTTTGCACACACACATACCAGTATTTCTGAAGTCCTAAGTTGAAGTAGCTGGTTAGTGGGTATGTATATTTAACATTAATCTGACAGAATTGTCCAAAAGGGCTGAACAAATTAAATTACTACGAGTCTTGTCCAGTTAGTAGACAGTGATGCACATCTTTTAAAATGAGCCATGCTATTTACGTGTTTACTTGTTTAGCCTGTTCTTTGCCTGTTTTTACATTGCGTTGTTATTGATTTCATAGGGAGAATTTCATGTCAGCTCTTTGTTTTATATTGCAAATATTTTTTCCAAGTTTTCCATTTAGGACTTGGTCTTGTATCATCTTAGGTTTTCCTTGTATTTTGCATTTTTTGTTTGGAGTCAGAATCTATCTGGCAATTGGAATTGTTTGAATGTGATGTGACTATAAGCTCTACGTTAATTCAGAATTATCCCATTGTATCATATACTAGATAGTCCAAAGTCCATCTTTTACCCACTGTTTTAAAATGTAAGCTTAACATCCCAAGTTCCCATACTTGCATGGGTATATTTCTAGACTCTTTTTGAGATGTAATTGACATAAAACATATTCAAGTGTACAACATAGTTGTTTGATAATTGTGTATACTGCAGAGTGGTCTACCATAGATTAAAAATGTTTTTCTTGTAATGGTAACTTTAAAGATCCACTTCTCTGCAACTTTCAGATAAGTAACACATATTAACTATAGTCCCCACACTGTCCCTATACATCCTATTCGTTTCGCCCCTAGTCATTGCTTCCCTATGACTTTATGCCTAGGAGTTGGTACTTTTTAACCACCTTCATATGTTTCCCCAAGCCCCTGCTTCTCTGGCAGCCACCAATCTAATCTGTTCTCTGTATCCCTGAGGCCAGTTTTTTGTTTTGTTTTGATTCCACATTTATGTAAGATCATGAATCTGTTTTACTGCTCTTTTGTTTGTTCCTATATCACCAGCATGATGTTTAATACAGATGTATAGCATGCATACATGTAGGTCTGCTGAGTAGTTCATTTCCTTACTGCTTGTTTAAAAAATCTTTGGAGTTATTGTGAAGTTTCCTGAATGTTGTTTATACCCCAGTATTTATGGCCCTTATGGTTGTGAATGTGAAATTTTAATTTTAAAATGAGACTCAACTGCTCCCCACCCCCAAACAGTAATAAAGCATCTTGCCAGCTTGACTTGTTAGAATAGTTAGATTTTAATTTTGCATTTTTCTAAATTTTTTACTAAAATTTAGTAGGCTTTGAATGTATTTAGAAATTAAACTTAATATTGAAAATCTAAAAACCTTAAAGTTTCTGTTGTGTCTTTGCCCCTTTACTTTTGCTTGGCTAGGATAATGCATACATGTAGTTTACCCTTAGTATTTGGATATTAACGGGAAAATTGTGGGGAAAAAGATGAAAGTATTGACAGGGTTAAGTGTGAGGTGGTGGCTCTAGTTGATACTGTTTTCATGCCTCATCCTTCGATTGCATTAATTGTGTGGTTTTTTAATTTTCTTTCAATAGGTTATGATGGAGGGTGGTCGCAGCAAAGGTTTTGGTTTTGTATGTTTCTCCTCCCCAGAAGAAGCCACTAAAGCAGTTACGGAAATGAACGGTAGAATTGTGGCCACCAAGCCATTGTATGTAGCTTTAGCTCAGCGCAAAGAAGAGCGCCAGGCTCACCTCACTAACCAGTATATGCAGAGGATGGCAAGTGTAAGAGCTGTGCCCAACCCTGTAATCAACCCCTACCAGCCAGCACCTCCTTCAGGTTACTTCATGGCAGCTATCCCACAGGTAGGTTCTAGAAAAGGACGAACACCTCTGGTCACCTTTAATGTTTTGTCATCCCCCCTCCCCCCCAAAAAAAGAAGAGTAAAGTCTTAAGCTGAAAACATTGAGATGTGAATTATGATTGGATTTGAAAAATAGTTGAGTGTGCATGCTATGTACTAAGTCACTTCAGTCATGCCTGACTTTGCGACCCACCAAGCTCTTCTGTCCATGGGATTCTCCAGGCAAGAGTATGGGAGTGGGTTGCTGTGCCCTCCTCCTGGAGTGTGAGGACCTGTTAACTATTTTGAACATGCATAATGTGTTGTATTATCGCTTTTTCTATGACCGATACATTTGCTTGCCTCCAACAGACTCAGAACCGTGCTGCATACTATCCTCCTAGTCAAATTGCTCAACTAAGACCAAGTCCTCGCTGGACTGCTCAGGGTGCCAGACCTCATCGTAAGCTTTTTTTTTTTTTAGTTGCAAAGTATTCGAACTAAAAAACCTAAATTAGGCAAATTAGCTCTAATATCCAATGGTATATTGTTGCTTTCCGTAATTTATAGTTACGGGTGTTCATTTTGGGCATCTTTAGCATTTTGTTCTTTAAAAAAGAATCTTAAAATGCTAATAATATATATGCTGGTTTGATTTTTTTTTCTTTTTATCACAAGTTTGGGAATGCATCCAACTCTATTTCATATTTTTATGCTCTGATGTGAAGTGGCATAAAAATCTGAAGAAATGGCCGATAGGAGCCTAAGCTTTTAAAAAATATACTTGTTTATATTTGGTCATTTTTAGTCTTTTGTGCAAATCTCAGCTCTGGAAAAGCAAGATGAACACTGAGTTTTTCCCAGTTAATGTGTGTTCATATCTTTAAACGTAGCATTCCAGAATATGCCCGGTGCTATCCGCCCAGCCGCTCCCAGACCACCATTTAGTACTATGAGACCAGCTTCTTCACAGGTTCCACGAGTCATGTCGACACAGCGTGTTGGTGAGTCTTAACCCTTCCCATAAAAGTTGGTCTCCAATTGGAAATACAAAGATAAATACAAAAGCTGTTTTCATTTTTTTAGCTAACACATCAACACAAACGATGGGTCCACGTCCTGCAGCTGCTGCGGCTGCAGCTACTCCTGCTGTTCGCACCGTTCCACAGTACAAATACGCTGCGGGAGTTCGCAATCCTCAACAGCATCTGAATGCACAGCCGCAGGTCACCATGCAGCAGGTGTGGATTTGATGGCTTCTTTATGATAAAGATGACAGTCCTTGATTGCAAAGACTTGAGGACAGCCGTATGATGTGTGAGAGCTTAAGCTATCTAGAACATCTTGTTGAAGTCCCCCTAATGGCTAGTATGTAAAAATACGTGCTGTACTCCAGGAACTAGAGCAGCGTTTTCCCTTCCTGAATCGCTTATGTGGTTTGAGAGTTTTATTTGGCATAGTTGTAAGAAAGGGTGAAATAAAGTTTAGTTTGTGAGATTTGGCTTACTGTTTTTCTGCTCTTTTGACCCCTGGGACCAAAATTGTGGTTGATTATACTAGAAGTATGGTTCCAAAGACTACTCCAGATAAAATTCAACATCCCTGTGCTTATAATACTTGAGCACTTAGGTGTTAATAGCTGCCTTAGGCTGCATTTTCTGGTTCACTCAGCTTCTCCTGTTTATGTTTAGATTATAGTCTTTATGCAGTTATTTTCCAGTGATGACTATATTTGTGCTTGCCATTATTTCTGTACTTAGGAATTTTCCCATTTTCTTTCTAGCCCGCTGTTCATGTACAAGGTCAGGAGCCTCTGACTGCTTCCATGTTGGCATCTGCCCCTCCTCAAGAGCAGAAGCAAATGTTGGGTAAGTACCTTTGTCCCACCTGGTCGGTTACAGTAAGAGACTAGAAAATAGGAAGACACTTAGACTGCCTTTGCACCTAAAAATGACAGCTAGGGTGGCGGGATCTGAATTGGTATGAATGATTACCATGGCAGTTTATCTGCCTAACTCATTAAAAGCCTGGAAAGCTATTAAAATGTTGCCTTTGATGGACAGGGTAATGGGGCAGGACTTGCCAGGTTCCTACCACATTTTCTAGAGAAGGAGTTTGAAATTTGAATCAAATGAGTAAGCCACTTTGATTTTGACTGAGCACAGATTTAACACATAGCTTCATTTCATCTTTTTTTGGCAAACTGATGCTTTTAAGAATTGCCTTGTAGTATGATCTTAATCCATTTTATACTGATCATCTCATGAAAGATACTGAAATGGTGGATTATGGGTTCGCATTTATTTGCTGTATACGAAGGGTTCATAAACCCCAGTTTTACTATAGTAGATGCCTTAAAAAATTTTTTTTTGATTGAAGGAGTTTTTGAATGTTTTTGTTCCTAGGTGAACGGCTCTTTCCTCTAATTCAAGCCATGCACCCTACTCTTGCTGGTAAAATCACTGGCATGTTGTTGGAGATTGATAATTCAGAACTTCTTCATATGCTTGAGTCTCCAGAGTCTCTCCGTTCTAAAGTAATTTAAATTTATCGTTTACCTACCAGCTTCTAATACTACATATTCCAGAATGTTTTGTAGAACATTTATAAGTTCTTTGTACAAGTCACGCACAGTTCTAAGAGCTTTATAAATATTAATGAAAATCCTAATAACCTATGGTGCTGTCATCCCTATTTTATAGACAGGAAAACTGAAGCATAGAGAAGTTAAATTTGCCTGGTTGCTCACAAAGCAGCTAGTGAATGGCAGAGCTCGCTTTTAGATCCAGTCACTGTAACTCCAGCATCCATTAACTCTTTACTGTGCTCACCTGTATAGACGAAAGGGATATTTGCTGATATTTCTGAACTTTGGGGGATTTTTGGTGGGGACAAGGAAGTACAAGAGGTTAATAATTCCAAAACAGTTGTGGAATAGAGCCCAAAGGATACAGATGTATAGTTGGAATGTGTTTTTTTTTCATAGCAGTCATTAACACCTTCATCTGAGGAAAGGAGTTTGCCTTTGTTGGACATTTGTAGGTTGGCGGTTTGAACCTGTATTCTAATTACTGTTTTTCAGAACCAGTTTTCATTTTTTCAGGTTGATGAAGCTGTAGCTGTACTCCAAGCCCACCAAGCAAAAGAGGCTGCCCAGAAAGCAGTTAACAGTGCCACTGGGGTTCCAACTGTTTAAAGTGAGCCTGCCTCTTGTTTCTTATTCTCACAGTTTGAGCATGTATTGAAACATAGCAAAAACTCATTTTATCAGTAATCCAAATGCATTTCAGTTTTTCAAAGAGAAGTAAAAATACAGAGGGATTAACTATGTGTTACCCTGGTATAGACTTGAGTGTTTGAGATCAAGACCCCTTTAGACGTTTTGCATAGTAATTTGTGTTAAATAGCTGTAACGTGGATTGGCCCTGTGTAGATAGCTGAAGGACTTTCATAGCTTAATACAGATTTTCTTGGGTGGCAGTGATGAAGTTGTTCTTTGGCCTCTAATACTGCCTTTCATTACCCCTAAGAAATAGGGTGACGTAGCTGTGTGGCTAGAGCCAGGCGTGTACAAAGCTTTCCTATAAAATAGGAAGTAGCTGGGGCTGTGCGGGTCGTGTTCCGTGTTGAGGCTTCTCTGCCCCGCTGTCACCATGTGAGAGTGGCTGCGCAGCTTGGGAACGAGCAGGGGTGGCTGTGGTTCACAGAGCTTTACAGAGACAGGCCCTCAACAGGCTGAACTTGGCTGAGGGCTTTCATTCTGACAAGTGCCAGTATTGGTCCTCTTATATTTGTTTTTATTAAAATACTTGACATAACAACATTATGTAAATTTAAGGTGTGCAACGTGTTAATTGGATACATTTCTATGTTGTGAAATATGACTGTCATTATAGTTATAATTAGCACTTCTGTCTTTCTTTTTAGTGGTTGGAATCATTATGTTCTGTCTTACACATTTGATGATCATAATCTCTTTTTCCCCCACATTTACAGATGATCAGGGACCATGAAAAGAAACTCGTGCTTCACCGAAGAAAAATACCTAAACATCGAAAAACTTAAATACTATGGGAAAAAAAACATTGCAAAATATAAAATAAATAAAAAAAGGAAAGGAAACTTTGAACCTTATGTACCGAGCAAATGCCAGGTCTAGCAAACATAGTGCTAGTCCTAGATTACTTATTGATTTAAAAACAACAAAAAACACAAAAAAATAGTAAAATATAAAAACAAATTAATGTTTTATAGACCGTGGGAAAAAGAATTTTCAGCAAAGTACAAAAATTTAAAGCATTCCTTTCTTTAATTTTGTAATTCTTTACTGTGGAATAGCTCAGAATGTCACTTCTGTTTTAAATAACAGAATTGATAACTGAGCAAGGAAACGTAATTTGGATTATAAAATTCTTGCTTTAATAAAAATTCCTTAAACAGTGCACAGTGATGTTATGCTATTTTATTTCTCTTTGTTTATTTCTCTTTGTAATTGGCTTTGGAAAATAGGTGATAGTTGAAACTGACGTTAAGAGCCTCTTTGATAACAAAGATACTGATTGTTTTTCAGAAGTTTATTAGGTTTATGGAAGAAACATAAAACCATGCCTCTAATGCACTTTATGAAGTCAGATTTCTATGTGAGTTCTTTTGAGATTATATGATACATTAAGGTTTCTAGGCTGGGAGATAGCTTTTAAACTATCACTTACGTGGTATAAAACAGTAATAACTACTGTGTTTGCTGGATAAGAGGGTGTAGCTAAAATAAAAATTATACCAAAAACTAGTTACATTAAGTGTGCTTAGGGTTAGTTTTAAGCCTTAATTTTCTAGACTTGTAATTTGACTTATTGATTATTGCGACTAAACTCAGTATAATACTTTATCATCAAAAGTACTTTTAAATAATGAAGATAATAGGGCTTCTACATTGAGAGAAATGGATTTAAAACACCAGGATGGGGGCCCAGGGCATACACATTAAACAGGTATCCCTGACAGTTTTCAGTGTGCTTTAGGGAATGATCTAGTTTTAACTTATTTCATTGTCTACACAACTGCCAGAGTTTGCTCTGTGAGTTGCATAGCTGATTATCACTGTGCTAGAATTACCTCAACTGTCTTGCCTTTGGGAGCAAGTAAGTCTATCTAAAACTTTAGCTATGACGGTGCCAGCCCTCCCTGCATATTGAAGCCTTAACCGTGCTTCTGTACCTGGAATGCATTTCACTGTGTTCTGAAACTCAAGATACAAACCCCGCTTGCTGCCCCATGGCTTATATCATGCACCTAGTAGGCATTGTTAACAGTGATGATTTTGTATTTTGTCTGGCTATATAGTCCTACCCTGACTGTTGAGATGAATACAACTTTTATGAATCATGAAAGCTCTATCAGGGATATATCTCAATTTGAATATAGAATGGTTCAAGCCTTCACGTTTTAAAGGAGCCTCTTCTGAGATGTCTCGAGCTAAAGTTCTCACAGCTGAAAACCATTCCAGATCTAGAGTTGCAGGTGATGTTCACAGACGGTAGTTTGCTTTGTGTGTTGGATAGCTAGAATTCAGTATTTATGTGATACAAAGATAAATCATGTGATTTTGAAATGTCTGTTTTCTTAGAGGAGACAACAAAACAGGTGGATGTCTGTAATCTACTTGTAGGAATTGACATAGGAAAAAAATCTTCATTGATTGTGTAAGTTCACCTACTCAACCAAAGTTACTTGTCACCCACAAAATCTTTGTGCAAACAGATTTCAGTCATCTGTGGATAGCACAGAACATTGAAAAATGAGTCACCTGAAATCCAGCAGAACTAAAAAAGTCTTGTTTCAGCTCACAAAAACAAGTGTCCTTTCAAGGGCTGCTTGTGCTTCACCCTGACATTCTCGCGCTGTGTGTGTCTGTGTGTGTATGATTTTACTGTTTAAATGGCCCCTGTGGAGAAAATGTAAGTTTCATTTGGGCATAAGTTATAGAGCTGTCAGCTGTGGGTTCAGTGTTAACAATATATATTAAATAAGATGTCTAGGCAGAAACACAAAGCTGTGTGTCAATTGATGAAAATGTGATAAGCTCACAGGTACCTAACTTATTTCCCCTAGGAGCAATGACTCAGTTATTTACTAGTTTCAATGTTAGCAAGACTTCACAAAACAATCTTCATGATAACTGACTGCTGCTGCTAAGTCGCTTCAGTCGTGTCCAACTCCTAGTGACCCCATGGACTGCAGCCCATCAGGCCCCTCTGTGGGTTGCCATTGCCTTCTCCGGATAACTGACTAGTGTCTGATAAATGTATGGCTGGGCTTTCTTGGTGGCTCATACAGTAAAGAATTTGCCTGTAATGTGGGAAACCTGGGTTCAATCCCTGGGTTGGGAAGATTCCCTGGGGAGGGAGGGCATGGCAACCCACTCCGGTGTTGGCTGGAGAGCCTCTAGGCTACAGTCCATGGGATTGCAAAGAGTCGGACATGACTGAGCACACCCAGCTTCATGCAGGATTTGAAATGAAGCACAGTGAAGGATACTACTGTATCTCAAGGCTTACTTATGGCTGCCTCTGTTGGCAGGTAGATGATAATGGCTACTTGGGAACTGCTTTTTTAGCCTAGAATCTCCATTTCTGTAGCATGCACAGTAAGTTGCATGGCTAAAACAAGCTAATGTATATTGTTTACAGGATGCTACCTTTGATTATACTTACACCAAACTAATGGATCACAGTTCAGTTCAGTCACTCAGTTGTGTCCGACTTTGCGACCCCATGAATCGCAGCATGCCAGGCCTCCCTGTCTATCACCAACTCCCGGAGTTCACTCAGACTCATGTCCATCGAGTCAGTGATGCCATCCAGCATCTCATCCTCTGTCATCCCCTTCTGCCCCCAGGTGAAATTTTAGAGAGTACTTTTGAAATTTACTCTTGATGTAAACCCATAGTCCCTATTCATATGCAGTGAGTAAATGAAGACCTGGATAGTTGTGCTTAATTAGAGCATTCTTCGTGTAAGACCGGTTCTCATGGAACCGATCAGGTTCGGTTTTCTGTCCACAATTTTAAGTTTGGGGGCAGGATGGGGGGGAATTTGTTTTTTCAGCAGAGATGGTGGTGGTGGTAATTTAGTTGCTAAGACTCTTGTGACTCCATGATCTGTAGCCCTTTAAGATCTGTACATGATCTGTAGTCCATAGAATTTTCCAGGCAAGAATTATCATCTATGAAGATTGTTTTGTGAAGTCTTGCTAACATTGAAACTAGTAAATAACTGAGTCATTGCTCCTAGGGTTGCCATGCCCTCCCCTCCAGTTACCTTCCTGGCCCAGGGATTAGAATCCAGGTCTCCTGCATTGCAGGTGGATTTCTTTACTGACTGAGCCTCCAGGAAAGCCTTGGCAAAGTTAGAAAAGCATGCAATTTACTTTGTTACTGAAAACATCCTCAGAAAGCCTGAAACAGTTTATTCATTTATTAACCCAACCTAACATACTCTCTATGGAGAAGAAGCTCTTCATGTTGAAAGGCGAGAATATTTTTTTAGATCCCACAAAATACATAGCAGCAACTGATAAGGTATATATGAGCAGGTGGATATGTGGCTGGTGATGATAAGGTTTTGTTTCTGTGTACTCCCAACCTCAAGAAAAATATGTTGTACTTGGAATATTTTATTCTGATATTCAAATCTCTAAGTAAACATGCCAGACGGACATCCAAAAAGTCTTTAATCATCCCCCAAATGTTGATAGTTCCCAAACCATTGAAATCAATCTAAGATATTTTGACCATTTTTTTTGAAGTAACAGCATAAAAAGTTCTAAAAATGTAAAAATCAGATGCTTAATTGTATGCTAGACATGGTTTCTAAATTTGTTATAGACCTCACTTTTTGTAAGTAATCACTTAACGAATGTTGGTGATTATTTATAATACCAATTATGATATAGTGATAATTTGGTGGAACAGTAATTACGGGCAACAACAAAAATTGTGAAATGAGGAATAGAGATCGTGTGCACTGAGCAGTTACGGGCACCTGTGTAGAGCAGGGATTCTTAAGAAGGGCAGAGTATTTGAAAAATCAGAATTTTTTTTAAAGACTGAAAAGCTTGCTTTTGAATATTGAGCAGGTGCTACCTGTTGACTTATCAAATGAACTCTACATGTACTATCTCATTCAGTTCTTAAAACCATCCCTAAGTTAGATTCAATCATATATTCTCATTCTACAGGTGAGGAAACTAAAGCTGAAAGGAGTTGCATGACTTTCCCAAAGCACATAGTAAGTGGTAATGAAGCTTGGATTTGAATCCAGAGCTGCAGGCTCTACAGTGTCTGTGTAAGCTGTGTAGAATCCAGATCTACGGGCTCTTAGGGTCTGTGTAAACTGCCTGTGAACTATGAAAAAGTGAAGTTCCGTAAGATCTCAGATGCTTAGGCTGCCTTCAGTCTGGGAGATGGGGTGAGGAGGTAACTGGAGGTATCAGTGCTTGAGAGTAAGGCAAAACAAAGATGCTTTTCTGTTGTCACATTTTAGGGCAGTCGAAAAAGAGAAAGTCATTATTTAGTATAATGAAAAAGGATGTCTTTAACCAAGCTGAGCATAATTTCAAATCAATCTTTTGAGCATCTTGGACTGCCTGGGAACATCAGACATTTCTTTTAGCAACCCTGTGATCATTTTTCTGAGTTTGTTCATATTCTCATTCTAGGTTCCCTTGGAATTATAAATGGACTTAAGCAAAACCTTTTAATTACCCTAAGAGTTTTCATAAAACTTGTGAAACTAACCTTCTGACCCTGCATTTTATTTCTGTGCTGTGCATGCATGCCAAGTCACTGCAGTCATGTCCAACTCTGTGTGATCCTGTGGCCTGTATCCTGCCAGACTGCCCACGGGATTCTCCAGGCAAGACTGCTGGAGTGGGTTGCCATTTACTCCCCTAGGGGATCTTCCTGGCCCAACAATCCCAAACTCCTATACATCTCCTGCATTGGCAGGCAGATTCTTTACCAGAGCTACCTGGGAACATACCAAACTTTTCTCAACAGTTATTAGCAAATAGATAAAATGCTAATTGGCTGCTGCTAAAGAAGAAATTTCCAACAAGTTGGGTATGTTTTATTTAAGTAACCTGCTGTTAGTAAGTAGCAAAACCAAATCTAGAACTCCAGGATCTCTGACTTGAGTCTGTGCTATTAATTTTCATTTTAGTTTAGCTTTTATTTCTCTTGCTATTCCTTTTTGCTGAAAAAAAAAATTTAACAGACAAGAATTCTTTGTACTATCTTTCCGAATTACATTAATGGATAACAACTTTTAAAAACAGAGTCAGAGATCACTGAAGGGATGTCAGAATCATGATCTAAGTCCTCCTTTTCTCTATCCTTTTGAACAACTAACCAGACCACAAGAGAACAGAAGTGCCTCCGCACATTACACCAAAGGACACACCAGCCCAGCCCACCTGTGCAGAGATAACGTTTTTAGTAGGTTGTGGCTCCAAGGGGTATGGTAAACCTACCCTGGCCACCACCACTTGCCATGGATTGGGGGGAAAAGAGGTTGGAGGGTGCAAAACCAGGTGGATGGTGGATATCCACCGGCAAGAGAGAGCCGAAGGAAGTCTAGCCTGCCCCGGGAGATTCCAGCCTGCCATCAAAGCAGCATAGACACGGATAAGTTTGGAAGAGGGAAGAACTCACGCAGGTGGCCCCTTTCCCAAGGAGGGCACAGCAAGGGGCTGGGCTTTTTGTGACAGCAGTGGTCACCTCTAAGGCAGAGGAGGTGGAAAGTCGTGACCTCACTCATGGAGGAGGTAGGTGGAGAGCAAAAGTGATGAATGAATGCCCGGCTACCACAGTTGTGCAGGGTTTAACTGGAGAAACCCATCTCTCCAGCAGCACCAGATTTCTGAGGACAGACCTCCATGACTGGAGAGGGAAAAGAAAGGTAAGGATATGAGAGTATTAAAGAAATGCATTTCCTGTTGGTTTCAGGACTTCAGCAGGTCTACCCACAAACCTCTGAGAGTGTTCCACTCAAGGCTCCCCCCACCAGGCTGTGGGTACTCATTGCCCCAAGTGCCAAACCTACCTACACCCCACTCTACTGTCCACATTCCTGAATCCATCCCAAGACCCAGCTCCAATACAAACACAGGTGCCCAGATACAGTTCAAGTTCAGTGAGCAAGAAAGAAAGTCACAAACGAGCTTTAGAGCCACAGTCTGAAATACAAAAGAAAGAACTAATAGCCAGCCTGTTGAACTCCGAAGACTAGAGAACACAAAAGCTAGGTTAAGAGTGTAGGTGGTGCTCTATCACTGTGTCATGTCTCTCTGCAACCCTATGGAGTGTAGACCACCAGGCTCTTCTGTCCCTGGAATTTTCCAGGCAAGAATGCTAGAGTGCGTTGCCATTTCCTCCTCCAGGAGATCTTCCCCACCCAGGGATCAAACTTGTTTCTCTTATGTCTCCTGCATTGGCAAGCAGATTCTTCAACCACTGTGTACGTGGAAAGCTAAGAAGGTAGCTGCTGCTTCAATTGCAAAAGCAAGAGTGCCTGCCTACAAACATGGATACTTAAGTCTGGAATCACAAAAATAAAAATAATTCTCCACCAACTGAACACAAGACACACAAGGTTGCACTCTAACTGATAAAGAAGTTTAAATAGCTTTAATGAAAAAATTCAATGAGCTACAAGAAAACTCAAGGGGCTTCTGTGGTGGTCCAGTGGTTAAAAGTATGCCTTGCCATGCAGGGCATGCTGGTTGGATCCCTAGTCTGGAAAGATCCCACATGCTGCTGAGCAACTAAGCCCAAGCACCATGACTACTGAGCCTGGACTCTAAAGCCTGCAAACTGCAACTACTGAGCCCATCTGCTGCAGCTCCTGAAGGCTGTGTGCCCCAGAGCCCATGTTCCTCCTCAAGAGAAGCCCTGCAGTGAGAAGTTTGTGCACCGCAGCTAGAGAGGAGCCCTTGCTCACTGCAGCTAGAGAAAAGCTGTGTGCAGCTACGAAGACCCAGCACAGCCGAAATTAACTCAAATTATACATATATACACACACTTACATATGGAAACTGATAATTCAATGAACTCAACAATAAAATTAATGAACAGCAGTTTTTAAAATTAATTTNAGAAAAGGCGAGAACTTCCCAGAATTTGGACAAACATACCACAAAGCTAATTGAACAGCCTATTACTTCAATGCAAAAAGACCTTCTCCAACACACATTGCACTGAAACTGTTAAAAATCAACGATAAAGAATCTTAAAGGCAGACTGAGAGGAAAAAAAGGTAACCAACAAAGGAACCCCCATTAGACTAGCAGTGGATTTCTCAGCAAAACTCTACAGGCCCGGAGTGAGTGAAATGACATATTCAACACGTTGAAAGATAAAAAACGCCAGCCATGAATACTTCATCAAGCAAAGTTATCCTTTAGATATGAAGAGAAATACTCTCCTACACAAGAGCTGAGGGAGTTTACCACCACTAGACCCGCCTTGCAAGAAATGCTGAAAAGAGTTAAGCTGAAGTTAATATGCTAATTAGAAACATCAAAACATATAAAAGTATACAATATTCTGGTAAAGGTGAAAAAGAATTAGAAAACTAGTGTTAGAATGGTGTGTTAGCCATTTAGCTATAGTATAAATATTAAAGGAAGAGAATATTTTAAAATAGCTACTATAATTTGTTAATGAACATATAGCATAAAAGCCAAAATATAACATCAGAAATATAAGAGGAGAGGAGCATATAGACATATGACAGCAAGTTGCTATCAGTATAAAATGGACTATTTTATCTATGCCGTGTTATAAGTGAGCCTTGAGCGACTTCACTTTCACTTTTTACTTTCATGCATTGGAGAAGGACATGGCAACCCACTCCAGTGTTCTTGCCTGGAGAAGCCCAGGGACAGGGGAGCCTGGTGGGCTGCCGTCTATGGGGTCGCACAGAGTCGGACACGACTGAAGCGACTTAGCAGCAGCAGCAGCAGCATGGTAAACACAAAGCAAAAATTCTGGAGTAGATTCAGGAAACAAAAGGAGAAGAGAGGACACCACCATGGAAAATCACCAGCTGACAAATGTAGGCAGAAAGGGAGGGGAAAAGAAACAATGGAGACACAAAATAGCCAGAAGCCTAACAAGATGGCAGGAGTGGGTCTTTAGGCATAAATAATTACTCTAAACATAAGTGTGTTGAATTCACCAATTTAAGGCCAAATGGCTGGATCAATTAAAAAAAAAAAAAAAAACAAGACTCAAATATATTTACTGCGAAGAAGATTCATCTTCAGCTGTAAAGATACATAGGCTCAAAGTGAAGGGATGGAGAAAGATACTTCATGTACGTGGAGACTAAAAGAAAACAAGGGTAATCATACTTATATCAGACAAAATAGACGTTAAATCAAAGCCAGTAATGAGACTAAGATAGTCATTATAATAAAGGGGTCATAAAACTATACACCCCCAACATTGGAACACCTTATATATGTTAAGCAAATACAGATCTGAAAGGAGAAATACTCAATAAATAACAGTAAGGAACTTCAATACTCTGCCATCAGCAATTATTATCCATACAAATATTAAGAAAACATTGGAATTGAACCATACTTTTAAACCAAATTGATTAACAGGCATATTAGCATATTAGCAGCGGCAGAATACACTTTGTTGTAAGTGCACACAGAGCGTTCTCCAGGATAATTCATATATTAGGCCACAAAACAAATCTTTATAAATCTGAGATCTAAATCATGGATGTTTTTGTGACCACAACAGTAAACTATAAATCAACAAGTGGAAAACCAACATGTGGAAACTAAACAACATATTTTTGAATAACCAATGCATCAAAGAAGAAATCAAAAGAGAAATAAAAATTTATCTTCACAAATGAAAACACAGTATACTGAATCCTATGCTGCAATAGTTCTGAGAAGAAAGTTTAAAGCAATAAATGCATATATTAAGAAATTAGAATGATCTCCAATAAACAACTTAAGGACAACTCCAAAAGAAGAACAAATGAAGCCTGAAATAAGAAAAAGGAAGAAAATAATAATAAGCAGAGTGGAAATAACTGAAATAGAGAAACCAGAAAAAAAATAAAAAGGATCAACAAAACTAAGTGCTGTTTGTTCAGAAAGATAAACAAAACCAACAAATCTTTAGCTAGACTAAGAAAATGAGAGCAGACTCAAAATTATAAATAAAAAAGGAGATGTTATAACCAATTGCTGTACAAATAACACAGGATCATGAGAGACTGCTATGGAAAATGATTTGTCAACCAATTAGACAACCTAGAAGTAATGGATAAACTTCTTTAATTACACAGCCTACTGAGACCAATCAGAAGTGGAAAATCTGAACAAATCAACAATGAGTAAAAAGACTGAATTGATAATCAAAACCTCCCAACAGAGAAAACCCCAGAACCAGAGAGCTTCACTGGCAAATTCTACCAAACATTTAAAGAAGAATTTATGTCAATCATTTTCAAACTCTTTTAAAACATGAAGAGGAGGGATTGCTTCCAAACTCATCCTCCAAGGCCAGCTTTACCCTGACACCAAAGCCAGATAAGAACACTATAAGAAAACTCTTAGAGGTCAATATTCTTGATAAACATATATGCAAAAATTGTCAACAAAATAATTTAGCAAACTGATTTCACAAACATATTAAAAGGATTAACATGAGCAAGTAGGATTTATCACTGAGATGCAAGAATGTTTCAACATACGTAAAATAATAAGTAACACATCATATTAAAAGAATGAAAGATAAAAATCACTTGTTCATCCCCCCAAAGGAAAAAACACTTGACAAAATATAACATCCTTTCAAGACAAAAATCCCATGAGCCAGCAATTCCACTTCTGAGTATATACCCAAAGGAAATGAAACCAGGATATTGAAAAGGTATGTGCATTCCATATTTATTAGATCCTTATTTACAGAAGTCAAGATATGGAGACAACCTCAATGTGCATCAATAGATGAACGGATAAAGAAGACATGACATAAATATAATGGAGTATTATTCAACCTTAAAAAAACAAAAAGAAACTCTGCAATTTGTAAGCACATGTATGGGTTTTGAGGACATTAAGTGAGGTAAGTCAGACAGAGAAAGACAAGTACTATTATGATCTCAACTTTATGCAGAATCGACAAAAGCCAAACTCATGGGGTTCAAAGGGCAATATAGGAATATCCTGAATATTCACCCTCTCCCATGGATACATCAAATCTACAGCTACAAATGGAATAATTTCCTCTGGGAAATTACCCAAAAGTAGGCTGAGCAACTCCTACACATCAGGTAAATGAGGGAAAAAACCCACACTGAAGCAGGAAGGCTAAGACATTCTCTTACCATAAGCCCCACCCCTTACACAGAGAACCCTGAACTGGGAGGAAACTCAAAATTTGGAGATTCTTCTTAATACTAATTCTTTTCCTAATGTCTTCATTTGGGGCTTCCGTCATAGTTCAGTTGGTAAAAATCTGCCTGCAATGCAAGAGACCAGGGTTCCACTCCTGGGTTGGGGAGATCCCCTGGAGAAGGAAACAGCAACCCACTCCAGTATTCTTGCCTGGAGAATCCCATGGACAGAGGAGCCTGGTGGGCTACAGTCCATGGGGTCACAAGAGTCAGACACGACTTAGCGACTAAACCACCACCGCCCCAAACAATGAAAGGTTTGAACGCCTTATTGGACACCCCAGTTTTTAAGATCTGCATCTTACAGATGAGCCCCCCAAATATCTAGCTTTGAGAAACCAATGGGGCTCACGTCTGTGATAAATACAAGGAGATAGTGAACAGAGAAATGACTCTTAAGAGGCACGTGTGTCCAGACTCACCCAGAGAACAGCAAAGGCCAGCAGCTGAGAGGCACTGAGACGTCCTGTGATAAAGGTTTATCTGCTTACCTTGAAACACTGACCTGAGGGGCAGGCACCTGTTGGGGTTCTCTCTGGGAATAGACACGGGCGGGTGTCATCTTTGCTGTCTTCTTCTGCTTCACGTCAGCTTGCTGGTATCTCTGGGAAAGGAGCTTGTCCCCTCCTCGAATGTTGCTTTTTATGGCTGCCACCAGGGACGCCTTTGAGGTTGACTGGCTTTGGTGACCCGTCAGGCTTACACTGGCAGGTCCCATAGGCATGTAACCAATGGAGAAGATGTTCTTAATTGGCTGCCACTCCCTGGGCACAAGAAGCAACAGACTGAGGCGCCGAGTCCTACTATGAAAGCAGCCTACTAGCTTATCTTGGTAGCGGTGTCCTAAAGGGCAGGCTTCCAACGAAACGCACACGTGTAAGGGTCCACTGTAATCCTCTGCAGAGACCCCCAGGTGTGGGCACCGTCTTCGTGCTGTCCCTCTGCCATGCTCCCGAGTGTCAGGATCTCCCGGAGAGGCAGGTGCACACATATCTGGTGCCCTGGCTTTTTGTGGCTGCTGCCCAGGGGCTGCCATTGATCGCCGAGCTCTGATGGCCAGTGGGGCTTGGCTTCCTCGCCCCCTGGGACTGTAACAAATGGCGAGACAGTTCTGGGCTGGCTACCATGCCCAGAGCACTAAGCAGACAAGCAGTCTGAAACACACTCCCACACTTTCTGTGAAAGAGACCTATTTGCTTATTCTGAAGCTTGAACCTTACGGGCAGGCTTCTAGTTTGACACACATTTAGGAGCCTGCTCAGGCTCTAGGGATGAGGTCAGTGGATAGCATTTTTCATGCTCTTTACCTTGCTCCAGGCTACCAGTATCTCCTGAAAGGAACTAGTATACTCCTCTGTTGCCTTGGTTTTTGTGACTATCACCCAGAGAACATCTCCAGGTCACCTGGATCTGGTGGCCAGTGGGACTTATGTTTGCAGTTCCACAGGTCTGTATATGTCCGCATGCTTTAGAAGCTGCTACTCGGGGGTCCAGCTTTCAATCATCCTGAATCTAGGTACCGAATGAGACCTGTCCCTTTGGAGTGCTGACAGGTCTTGACATACCCCCAGCTACTGGGAGCTACAAAAAATAAAATAGGCTGCTTGGACAATCACACAGTTTTGAGAGACAACTAAAAGAGGGCAAGGTCAAATGATAAGGCTCATCCGCTACACAAGATTATTCCAAGACAGAGAGATGTGGGGCTCTTATCTAATACACAGAAACTAACACAGAATGTCAAGGAAAATGAAAAAACCAGAAATAAGTTCCAAAAGAAAGAACCAGATAAAACCTCAGAAAAAGCCATTAATGAAATAAGAATAAGTGATTCATCTTATAAAGAGTTCAAAATAACGATCATAAAGGTGCTCACCAAATTCTTGAGAAGAATGGATGAACACAGTGAGAATGTCAACAGATAGAAAATATAGCTTTCAGCTCTAGAGTCATAAGGACTAAGTGGAAGAAGAAGCAAATGTGCAGGCTGAAAGGCCAAGAAGAAAGAGGCAGAGGTTCAAGCAAACAGCCATGGAAGCCAGAGGAGCAGCCACAAGGGAAGCCAGAGGCCAGGGCTGCTGGTACAAACTGTTGGACTGCAGTGCCTACTGTCTAGCAGTTGTCTTAAAGGACCTGGAACACCTATGGCCACCCCGATCACCTAGACCACCTTTGAGAGGCCCACCTTGCTTGTATCAAAATGGCTCAAATCAAAGGACATGTTGGTCCTTTGTCCTGGACCTGTGACATTCTGGATGACTTCTGTTCTCAGCTATGGCTTAATATAACATGTGTATAATAAGTCATCTCTTTTGAAAAAATTAAAAGTCAGTTTTTTTAAAGGATATGTAAGATAGAACCAAATATAAATTATGGGGCTGAAGAATGTAATAACTGGACTGAAAAATACACTAGACGTAGAGGTGTTCAACAGCAGACTAGAAGAAGAATCAACGAACTCAAAGACAAGAAAGTGGAACTTACCCAAGCAAAGGGGAAAAAAGATAGCGTAAGATTAAGGGACTCATGGGAAAATATCAATCAGACCAATGTTTATATTATAGGGATCCCAGAGGAAGGGGAGGGAAAAGGGGAAAGAAAGCTTATTTGAAGAAATAATAGCTGAAAACTTCTCATGCCTGGAAAAGGAAACAGAAATCTAGATTTAGGAAGCTCAGAGAGTTCCAAAAATGATGAGCCCTAGAGAGCAACACCAAGATGTATTATAATTAAATTATCAAAGTTAAACAAAGAAACAAAGATAGAGTCTTAAAACAAGCAAGAGAAAAACAACTTGTCATATTCAAGGGAACCCCTACAAGACCATCAGTAGATTTTAACAGAAGCTGCAGGGCCAAAAAGAATGGCCTAATTAAGTGCTGAAAGAGAAAAAAACAACAAAAAAAGAACTTGCCAACTAGTAATACTTTACTTGGCAGAGTTGTCACTCAGAACTAAAGGAAAAGTAAAGATTCCTCCAGGAAAGCAAAACCTAAAGGAATTTATCATCACTAGAAAGTCCTTCATCTTCATCATTAAGATGAAACAAATGGTGCTAAAGAGCAACAGGAAAATACACATAAGTGTACATCTCGCTGGTAAAGGTAGATAGTAATTTTCAGGATAATCTAATGTTGTAAAGCTGGTAGGTTAGTTTCTAACAAAGCTAGTATGAAGGTTAAAAGACAAAAGTAGTAAAAATTACTGTAACTACAATATTTTTTAAAGGGAAATACAAGATAAACAATGTAAAATGTGACATCAAAAGCAAAAGATGCGGGGGAGAGGTATAGAATAAGAAGGTAGACCTCCAGAATGTGTTCAAACTTAAGGGGCTATCAGCTTAAAAAAGACTGTTGTAAGTTGTTATTTGTAAGCATAACAGTAGTCACAAAGCAAAAACTTATAGTAAATACACAAAGGAGAAAGAATCTAAGCATACCACTACAGAAAACCCATCGAATCACAAAAGAAAGCAAGAGAAAAGAGGGACAGCAACAAAACAGTTAATAAAATGGAAATAAGTACATACCTATCAATAGTCAAATGTAAACGATTGAATTCTCCAATCATAAACAGAGTGGCTGGATGGACAATTTACAATTGCATCAAAAATAATAAAATAACTAGGAATAAATTTAACTAAGGTAGAGAAAGACACGTACACCAAAAATTATAAGACAGTGAGAAAAAAATGGAAGAAGACACAAATAATTATCCTTTTGAGATGTCTATTCTACCCAAAGCAACCTACCAATTCAATGCAATCCCTATAAAAATTCCGATGGCATTTTTCACAGAAATAGAAGAAACAATTCAGAAACTTTTATGGAGCTAACACACACACACACACACCAAATAGCCAAAGCAATGGCGAGAAAGAACAACAAAACCAGCGATAGCCCGTGCTCTGATTGCAAAGTATATTACAAAGACCTACAAGCAACACATTATGTGTCTATCTTTATGCCAAAATCAAAGCTCAACAGAACAGAATTGAGAGCCCAGAAATAAACCCAGGTGTATATGGCCAATTTATTTAGGGCAATGGAGACAAGAGTATACAGTGGGGGAAAGGACAGTGTCTTCAACAAATAGTATTGGGGAAACTGAACCGTTTCACGCAAAAGAATAAAGCTAGACCACCATGTTACAGCATACCGCCAAATTAACTCAAACTGAATTAAAGATTTTAACATAAGACTGAAACCATAAAATTCCTAAAGGAAAACAGAAGGTAAGCTCCTTGACTTTGGTCTTCCTTCGATACGGCAAAGGAAACAATTAACAAGATGAAAAGGAAACCTATAAAATGGGAGAAAATATTTGTAAATCATATCTGATAAGAGGTTACCACTCAAAATATATAAAGAATTCATATATGTGTACATGTGGAAATTTGCACATGTATATAAAAATACAGAAAGTATTATAATAAAGCAAATGTTCCCATCACCCACTTTCAACACTTACTGACACTTAGTCAATTTTGTTTCATCTACCTTTCCCTGAAACCACATGCCTTCAGATTATTTTGAAGCAAACTTTTTTTACTTTTTAATATTTATTTTTAATTGGAGGATAATTGCTTTACAATATTGTGTTGGTTTCTGCCATATAGCAACATGAATCAGCCATAGGCATATATATTTGAAGCACACTTGTAACAGTATATCACTTTACCTATAATTATTTCAGAGGGTATCTATAAAAAAGACTCTTAAAATAACCACAATGCCATCATTCCAGCTAAAAGGAATGAACATTAATTCTTTAATACATAAAATATCCAGTCAGTTTTCTTGTTTCTCCAGTTGTTGAACTTTTATTTTTGTGTGTGGTTTGAGTTTGCTTTTGTTTGTCTTTTGGTAACAGCTTGTCTGTCTGAGTCAGGATTTAAATAAGTTCAATTTATTTGTCTTGGTTGACATGTCTCTGACACAGCTCTCACTGTCCTTGGTTGCTCACCCATGTCTGACTCTTTGTGATCCGTGGACTGTAGCCCACCAGGCTGCTCAGTCCATGGGGATTCTCCAGGCAAGAATACGGGAGTGGGTTGCCATGCCCTCCCCTACAGCGGATCTTCCCAACCCTGGGGTCGAACCCACGTCTCCTGCATGGCAGGCGAATTCTTTACCAAATAAGCCACCAGCGAAGCCCAACACATCTCCTAGTGAAAGTCACTCAGTCACGTCCGACTCTTTGCGACCCCATGGACTATACAGTCCCCTGGAATTCTGCAGGCCAGTACACTGGAGTAGGCAGCCTATCCCTTCTCCAGTGGATCTTCCAGACCCAGGATTTGCATCTCTTAAGCCCCTCTGAATTTAAAGTTTCCTACTACTGTGATACTAGGCACTTTTTCCTTGCTTATTCACTACTCGTATGTATATCTTATTTTGTGAAATATCTGTTCAAGTCCTTGGCCCAATTTTTTAAAAACTGGGTTTCTCACCTTTTTATTGAGATATAGAAGTTCCTTATATTCTGAACACAAGGCCTGTGTATGTGCGTGTGAAATATTTTCTCCCGTTCTGTGATTTATCTATTCATTCTCTTGAAAGTGAAAGTGAAGTCGCTCAGTCGTGTCCAACTCTTTGGGACCCCCTGGACTGCAGCCTATCAGGCTCCTCCATCCATGAGATTTTCCAGGCAAGAGTACTGAGTGGGGTGCCATTTCCTTCTCCAGGGGATCTTCCTGACCTAGGGATTGAACCTGGGTCTCCCACATTGTAGGCAGATGCTTTTACCGTCTGAGCCACCAGGGAAGTCCATGAAGTTCAATATATCAAGCTTTTCTTTCTTCATGATATCTGGGTCCTTCTCTGTACTCAGTAAAGGTATTATACTTAATATTATCAAATTCCTTTATGATTGTTGGAGCAGGGTGATGACGGTCACTGATTAGTAAAATCTTAGAGGCTAAGATGGTAAGTTATGGCATTTAAAAAAAATCGAGGTGTAGTTAACACATTAGTTTTAAGTGTACAATGATTCAATATTTGTATATACTGAGAACTGAGCACAATTGTTGCTAGTTAACATCCATTACCACAGGTAGTTATAATTTTTCTTGTGACAAGAACTTTAAGATCTTCTCTTTTAGCAACTTTCAAGTATATAATACACTGTTGTTAACTGTAGTCACTATTCTATACACTACATCTCCATGACTTATAACTGGAAGTTTGTACGTTTCGATTCTGTTCACTCATCTTGCCTATGGCATGTTTTCAAAAAATGTCTGTATTATTTTGTCCTCTCACTTATTCTAAAAATAGCAGCTCCTCTTAAAAATGATTCAAAATAAAGCAGAAAGTAAAAGCCCTTCTTTACTGGGTGTATGTGGGGGGTGGTATTGGGGATGAAGAGCTTTGAACTAAAACTTAGAAATGTCTATTACTTCCTAAAAGAATGATTTTTACACTTCAAGCAAAAAACCTTGACCTGACCAAATCAAAACAATCACGCCCATGTTCAAGGCTCCAAATCAAAATACGTCCTACCGTGGAGCAGCTAGATGGAAATGTCCTGTTACTCTGCTGAGTGTACTGGTTTTTAAGCTTCTTACTTGGAAACAATCAAGTTAAAGAAAAGTTAGAAATGTAATATAAAGAAAAAAATTTTCTAAACCATGTGTGAGTTGGTTGCCAATCTGATTGCCCCTTTCTGTAAAGCAGTTCCTGTTTTCAATGAAAGGACATTTTCCTACAGAACTGTAATATCACTCTCTGTAATACTGATGCATTATGGTCATCCAGCCCTCAGATCCCATGTAAGTTTCTCCAATTGTTTCATTGATGTCCTTCATAGCAGAGGGTCTAGTTTAAAAGCTTGTGTAACATTGAGTTGTCATGCCCTTTTGTCCTCTTCAACTTGGGGCAGTTTCTCAGTCTGTTCTCAGCTTTCCTGACCTGGATGCTCTGGGACCCAAGAGCATGTCCCTCAGTTCAGGTGTATCTGATGTCTCTTTTCTGTGAGATTGAGAGTGTATATATTTTTGGTGGGAAAGTCACAGAATTGGTGCTTTCTTCCCATCACATCCTGCCACTTGGCCCCAGTTTCCATTTGTCCCATGACTGATGATATGCAGTTTGAACAGCTAAGTTGGTATCTGACTCTGTAAAGTTGCTATTTTTCCCTTTGTATTTAATAATATTTTCTAAGAAGTATTTTGAAACTATGTACATACCCAATTTCTCCTCACACGTTCCATTTATTCACTCATTCATATCTGTGTGCAGACATGGTTCCCTACTTTATTCAACAGGTTGTAATCTGTTACTCTTATTATTATTATATGCCAACTGTCCATCACGTGACCAGTGGCAGTCCCTTCAAGCTGGCTTATGTTTCCTTTTGTTCTCATTATTTTTTGAGCAGTTTCTTGGTTGGGGAAGGTTTTCTTATCTTTCTTCTGTTCCAGCCCTAAATTGAGTCTTTTTCTCCAAAGAGCTCTGGCTTCTTTTAGTGGAAAACAGCATTTGTAAGATGAGACTTGGGTGTATATATTATATATATGCTTGTATATTTTAAGAGGGTTTCTGCTCTTAAGCTGTCTCAGTGAAAAGTGCGAGGGAATATACCGAAGGCCTGTGAATTAGAGTGTGCATTTTTACAAAACCCCTGGCTGATTCATGCATGCATTAAAGTTTCAGGAGCACTGCCCACCTACCAAGTAATGACTGCCGTGTCCTAACCAGCTGTTGGCGTGCCAGCTGTCACAGCTCCGTCTAAGGCATCAGGAAGGAGGATGGAAGCAGAAGGACTCACCCCCTGTTGCCTCACTTTCCTTTAATCCCAGAAAACCCTCATGGCAATGCTGCTAACATCTTGCTTACAACTCATTTACATGGTTGCATGCAAGGGAGCAGGAAAATCTAGTTTTTCAATTGGGCCCATCATCACCTGGGATAAAACTAGTGATCTATTTCTAGGGATGAAAGGGAAGGATGGATATTGGGGAGGTTACAGGAACCTGCCCCTCTGGCTTATACTGTTCTCTCTCTGTGTCCTCTCAGCATGAGAGGAAGGCGTTGGTAGCAGAAGCTGACACTGGGCACAGCTGCCCATCACCCACGTGTGGACAGCAAGGAGGTCATCATGGCCAACTCAGAGATGAAGCACAAAGGTAAAACCAGTCTTTTATTTAGGCTTGGCTTCCACAGTGGCTCAGTGGTAAAGCATCTGCCTGCAATGCAGGAGACACAGGTTCGATCCCTGGGTCAGGAAGATCCCCTGGAGAAGGAAATGGCAACCCACTCCAGTATTCCTGCCTGAGAAATCCCATGGACAGAGCAGCCTGGTGGGCTACAGTCCAGGGGGTTGTAAGAGTCAGACATGACTTAGTGACTAAACAGTAACAATAACAACCATCACGTCTGCCCACCTCACCTTCTGCCCAGCCCCAGAATGGAGCGAGGGCCAGATTTCAAGGACCAGCAAGGTAAACCAGAAAGCATGGGCTGCAGAGTTTAGCACAGAGTCTTACCTGGGAGACTCTAGAAACCAACCCCCCTAGATCCAAACCCCATCAACAGCACTTACCAGCCGTTGGGCTTTCAGTAAGTTACGTCTCCTTGCTAGACCTCAATGGCCTCCTCTTAAAAGGAAGGAGCACAGACCAGCCTCACAGGTCTTGTAACGATGTAATGGAAAACCCATAGTAATAATCACGATGATGATGAAAATGCACAGCTCTTGGAGTGCCTGGCCCACATGAACTCTACACGAACAGAAGTTATCATTACTGAGCAGAACTACCACGAGCACAGACATGACCTCCCTGAAGACAGCTGCCAAGTCTGACGGTGGATTTGGGTCCAGAGGCCCATCGCACAGGAAGCATGAAAACCACCAACCTGGAAGTGCTAGTTATTTTCTTAATACTGTCATCCAATATTCCCACCAGCTTAGAGAAGGCAACCAGCTTCACTATTTAACACCCTTGTGACAAATCCCCAGGACCTTCCTGCCTGGTGTTATTTTATGGCGCAGTATCTTTTCTTTCCATGAGCTTGGTTTCCCTTCTTGACTATTAGAACTGCTTTTTTTTTTTTTTGGAACAACACTTAAGCAAACAAAAAAACCAACATGCTAGATAGAGCGTTTGACCTTACACTCATCTTTTCCACAGTAAAGCCTGCAGCCACCACTGTGCCTTCACAGGGACTTAGCCAACGCTGGCAAATCCACATTTGTCACTGGACACATGAAAAGGGACACTATCATTTTCTTAGACAAACATCCTGGGCAATCTGGTTTCTTTTACTTTGTCATTAACAACCGGTTTTGCTGAGGGCCTTAGGGGACCTTGAATGACCAGTTCTTATTTCAACCTCCTCTCTAGCTTATCGTTTGGATTTGTCATTCTAACATATTTGCCAATAGCTTCCAGGTATCATTGAAAGAAATTCCTAAGATAAACAAAGAGCATTTTTTTTTTTTCTTTTCTTTTCTGAGACCTGCGTCTCCATAATAGGCAGTTGAAGAATGTCAACAAGTGTGTGAGCAGGTGTTTATGCAAAGCTAGGACTCAATGTCCCCGGCAGCCTCTGTTGAGCCCTTTTGGCCACTTCCCAGTTTGGCTGAAACAGTTGCAAGTAATCCCTTTGCCTCTTTAACCTGTGATTTGTTTAAACTGAGACCTAAATGACACCTGGTTGGCCACCTCATGGACCAGAGAAGTGAGAAGAGTAACAGCGCCCCCTACAGGTGTGTGCCCGTGACAGTGAACTGCTGCTAAGTCGCTTCAGCCGTGTCGACTCTGCAACCCCATAGATGGCAGCCCACCAGGCTCCTCTGTCCCGGGGATTCTCCAGGCAAGAATGCTGGAGTGGGTTGCCATTTCCTTCTCCGTGACAGTGATCTTGACCATTGGGAACCTCTCCTAGGGCCCCTTGAAGCAACAGGATTCCATCCCCTGGTATCTGGCCTGATGGCAAGTGCAAACTGGTGGTTAATGGTGACAGTAAGTGTGGTACTGATTGCCAGCGTCTCCAGGAGCCGGGAGACTGGGCGCTCCATGCTGTCTCGGTGGTGGGCTGTGGAAGCTACAGCTGGGGCTTTCCAGCCAGTTTTCCCCCTCCTCTTCCCCGTTCCCTTCTCCTCCACTGCAGATGAATCTAGTGGGTTTGACAAGCCACCGTGTTCCAGCCTGTCCACAGGGTAGGTTATGACCCAGCCAGGGCAGCCTTGGATCTGCCTCCCTTTGAACATGGTTGAGCAAGCTGGAAATCTGTGTGTCATCCATGATACCAACTGCCCGCTCACCAGCTGTATCAAAGCTGTCAAGGCCTGCCAGTCTCACTGCCAACATTTCTTTCTTGCCCATCTCTCTGGTCATCCTATTCCCAGCTGTCATTGTCTCTTCTAACTGAAGTTCCCACATCCATCTGGGCCACCTCCATCTAGTCTACTGCAGCTAGAGTCTTTCTTTCAAAGGACAAATATGGGACTTCCCAGGTGGTCTAGAGGTGAAGAACTCAGCTGCCGATGCAGGGGACATGGGTTTGATCCCTGGTCCAGGAAGATGCCACATGCTGCTGGGCGAGTAAGCTTGGGCACCACAATTACTGAGCCCACATGCTGTGGAGACCCACAACAAGAGGAGCCCCCATAATGAGAAGGCCACATCCTACAGCTAGTGAGTAGCCCCTGCTCAGCAAGGAAGACCCAGCACAACAAAAATGAAACATGTAAACAAAGAAAAGGACAAATATGATTGTGTCACTCCACCCCATAGCCTGTGTCTATCCTGGCTTCCCATGGCTTTAGGAGAGAGACAAAAAAAATTTTTTTTTAAATATTTGGCTACATCAGGTCTTAGTTGTAGCATGCGGGGTCTTTCTTGGACCATGCATGATTTTTTTGTTGTTGCAGCACACAGACTCTCTAGTTATGGTACAGGGGCTCCAGACCTCATGGGCTCCAGTAGTTGCTGTGTGCAAGCTTAGTTGCTCCACAGCATGTGAGATCTTCCCCTAACAAGGACTGGCCCTGAGTCCTCTGCACTGCAAAGCACGTTCTTAACCACTGGACCACCAGGGAAGTTCTGACAAAATTTTCCTAATGTCACCCACAGGGTGTTCCACAGACCACTCCCTCTTGTTTTTCCTGTCTTACTTGAACTGCTCTCTGCAGTATATTGTTGTTCCAGCCATTCAGGCCTTCCTGCAGCCCCAGGCCTTTGTATTAAAACGCTGCCTTGTATTAACAGCAGTATTAACAAGCTGCTCCTTCTACCCTACATACCCTTCAACCTAACTCTTCACCTAGGCTGTTCATCCTTTTGATCTTAGCTCAAACATCTTTACTTAGGGAAGCTTTCCCTGACCTCCAAGGTCAAGGCCTCTTGTACAGTCTCATAATACCACCTATCTCTTCTTCAACTCACTGGCCACAGTGCCATCTTGCCCTTGTGGCTGTTGATTTATATTTGTCTCCTCCTACTGGTGTTGGAGAAGACTCTTGAGAGTTCCTTGGACGGCAAAGAGATCCAACCAGTCCATCCTAAAGGAAATCAGTCCTGAATATTCATTGGAAGAACTGATGTTGAAGCTGAAACTCCAATACTTTGGCCATCTGATGTGAGGAACTGACTCACTGGAAAAGACCCTGATGCTGGGAAAGATCGAAGGCGGGAGGAGAAGGGGACAACAAAGGATGAGATGACTGGCTGGCATCACCGACTCTATGGATGAGTTTGAGTAAACTCTGGGAGTTGGTGATGGACAGGGAGGCCTGGCGTGCTGCAGTCCATGGGGTTGCAAGGAGTTGGACACGACTGAGTGACTGAAGTGAACTGACTGATTTTGAGCTTCATGACTATGGTATAATTTTATTCATATTTATTGAATGACTGACAATAAATTGGTCCAAGTGGTGAGCACCCAGGATAGGCCGGGCTTTTCCCTAGCTTTCCCAAGTCAAAGGTGGAGGAGAATTCTCTTTTATTTGGGGCTCAGGAGTTACCAGGAGGCAGGCTCTAGGTTGCAGATGACCATCTTCCCTGCCTTATCTGTCTGCAAGATGAAACTTGGCAAGTGGAGAGGAGACACGGTCCTGCCAGCATGGCGTCCCTCGCTCCATCCTCAGGCCCCAAGCTCAGGAGCTCTCCCCCTAGTTCTTCAAGCCTCCCCAAGTCATTCCCAGCGGTGAGAGCCAGGGAAACCCCAGGTTGTAAAAGCTGGTTGGGGTTTTGTGACTTGCAACAGAAAGATCTTTGGCTCAGGCAAGTTAACCTGGTGGTATGAGCCAAGAGACTAGAGAGACATTTAATTAGGACCTTAACAATCAGCCTAAAGGCGAGTTAAAATTGTATTCGACATGGCAGATTTTGCCTGCTATAGTTAGATGGCCTGAATCCTCATAGTCATCTGCCATAGGGAAGGTGGCCCTAACCTGCCATCATGCTTTTGGGGAGCGGTTCAAGTATTTCATCCAAAAGCTGAGTCCACCTCTGCAGCAAATGAGCAGCCAATCTAACCAGCCATCTGTTCCTGCAACACACATGTATTGTGTACCTACTATGTGCACCAGAGATTCCGCAGGGAACACAGGATGGATAGGATCCAACCTTCTTGAGAGACTTACAGTGTGGTTTGTTAGAGGGTGGGACACGGATGTGGACAGGATAGAAAGTTCTTGGAACTTCTGTCACATAGCTAGCTTCCGACAGGCGGCATGATGGGTCGGGCAGCAGCATGCGGTTAGAGTCAGAAAGCCCGGGCTGTGGATTTTGGCTCTTCTGCTCACTGACACAGAGCCTCACTTAGCTTCCCCTGCTGTTAATAGGGATAATAATACCGCTGCAGGTTATAAGGAGGATTAAAACAGAAAATAAGAAGCGCCAAGCTGAAAGGCTTTCAGCAAATTGGAGTTAATGTCGTTATGTGTCCAGATGTCACCAGGGAAGAGCCCCTGCCCAAATTACCCCTCCACACATCAGCCAGAACACCCGAAATCCTAGCAGGAGATTCGGGTTTTGAGTTCATGGTTTGATTGCTATAAGATCCCTGTGAAAATGCACCTGTATTGCTTGAAAGTGCTAACATAATGAGTCAATGGAAGGGATAAATTCAGTCAGCAAACAGGCTAGAATTGGAGAATAAGGCAGAGGATACTATGACCCAGCTACATGCAGGCGCTGTGCAGCCTGTGTTTTTCATACCCAATTTCCCTCAGATAATTGACCTAAGCTCCTGGTGGCTCAGGGTCCCCATCTGAAGACCCTAATAATAACAGCATCTCTCTCATAGGATTGTTTTGACAGGTAATTAAGATATTATAGGAAAAGCACAGCCACCATGCCTGGGCACGCCAGAACTGGGGGCCCAAGCCTGTCTGAATGGTTAGGAAGCAGGTGGAGCCACAGTCCATCTAGTAGGAAGGGAGACAGCAAAAGGGGAGGAGGGAGCACTCAAGTTCATCTGCAGCCAGAGCACTTAGATGCCGTAGGAATATGGCCACAGAGCACGGCTTCACCAACTCTTTTGCCTGGAAACAGGCCCAGGAGTGAGATCGCTGGATCATGTGATGGTTCCAGCTTTGGAGGAACCTTCACGTAGTTTTTCTGTAATGACTTGACCAACTAACATTCTCATCAATGATGTTATAAGGGTTCCCTTCCCTCTATATCCTCACCAACATTTGTTACCACCAACTGAAAATGGTCAGTGAAGGGATGAGGAAAGGCTGATGCAGCTGGATCCTTTGTGATGGCAACGAGAAAGACGAAATCGTTACCAGATCTCTCTGACCTTGAGAAAATCTGTTCCTGAAATTCCACCAGTTCTGTAAATGCCACCATTTAAGGTGCGTTCTCTCTTGTATTTCTAAGGACTAAAATGTGCTCCATGTGTAATAGTTTAAGACAGGGGAACTGATCATAAGACAGTGTTGGCTAAAAGATCTGGAAGTAAGGTAAACACTGAGACTTCTTGTTGCAATAGTCCACAGGGGGGCATTGCATGACAATTCATAATTTATGGAATTTTCTATTCCACCACTAGACACCTGAAGATCACAAACTCCTACACACAGACGAATGGCAACTCTCTTATTATCTCAGTGGGAACTGATTCTCTCTTGTCTTTATTAACTCATACTCTTCTTCTTGTGGGAAGGGTTGATTTTTTTCCAAAAAAGGTCAAAGACAACAAAAGCAAAAAAAAAAAAAAAAAAAGGTGGGACTACATTAAACTCAAAAGCTTCTGCACAGCATAGGAAAACCATCAACAAAGTGAAAAGGCAACCTGACCGTGGGAGAAAATATTTGCAAATTATATATCTGATAAGGGGTTAATATTCAAAATAAAGAAAGAACTCATACAGCTCAGTGCTTTCCTGATAGCTCAGTTGGTAAAGAATTAGCCTGCAATGCAGGAGACCCTGGTTCAATTCCTGGGTTGGGAAGATCCCATGAAGAAGGGATAGGCTTACCCACTCCAGTATTCCTGGGCTTCTTTTGCGGCTCAGGGGGTAAAGAATCCACCTGCAATGCAGGAGAACTGGGTTTGATCCCTGGGTTGGGAAGATCTCCTGGAGAAGGAAAAGGCTACCCACTCCAGTATTCTGGCCTGGAGAATTCCATGAACTGTATAGTTCATGGGGTCGCAAAGAGTCAGACAGGACCGAGTGATTTTCACTTTCACTCCTGTACAACTCAATAGGAACAAATCACACAATCTGATATTTTTAAATGGGCAGAGGATTTGAATAAACATTTTCCCAAGAAGACATACAGATGGCTAACAGGTACATGAGAAGGTAATCAACATCACTGACTGACAGGGAAATGCAAATCAAAACCACAGTGAAGTTCCAGCCACAACCAGGTTCCCAGTGGACAATCACAACTTAGACTTTGTGGAATTTCTAAAAAAACAAAGCATACTAATTAAACAAAAAATTGAGCTCACGGGTACAGAGAACAAATTGATAGTTAACAGAAGTAGGGGGATAAGGAGTGGGGAAAATGGGTCAAGGGGGTTAAAAAGTACAAACTATTAGTTCTAAAATAAATGAATCTCGGGCATGTGATATACAGCACAATGACTATAGTTAATAATGTGTGTGTGTGTGTGTGTGCGCGCGCGCGCACGCACGCGTGCACACGCACTCAGTCGTGTCTGATTCTTTGTGACCCCTTGGACTGTAGCCTGTCAGCCTGCTCTGTCCATAGGATTTTCCAGGCAAGAATATAGGAGTGGGGTGCCATTTCCTCCTCCAGAAGATCTTCCCAACCCAGAGACTGTACCCACATCTCTTGTGTCTCCTACATTGACAGGAAGATTTTTTTTTTTACTGCTGTGCCACCTGAGAAGCCCCCATAATTAATAAGACTGCATCCTATATCTGAAACTTGCTAAGTGAGTAGATCTGAAAAGTTCTCTTTACAAAGAAAAAAACATTGTAACTATGTGTGGTCATGGATGTTCACTAGCCTTATGGTGATCCTTTCAAGACACATATGTATACTGAATCGTTATGTCGATACCTAGAACTAATGAAAGGCTCTGTGTCGGTTAAATCTTGATATGAAAATATGTATCAACTTTGGAAACAGAAAAGATGGGGGAGAGATCAAGATGGCAGAGTAGAAGAATGTGGAGCTCACTTCCCCCCAACAAACACATCAAAAATACATCTAACATGTGGGACAATTCTCACAGAGTACCAATTGAAAGCTGGCAGAAAATCTCCTATACAACCAAAGCGGCAAGAAAGATCCCCACATAACCGGGTAGGATGAAAAAGAAAAGAAAAAAGAAAAATCAGGATGGGACCTAAGCCCCTGGGAGGAAGCAGTGAAAGAGGAAAGTTTCCATGGCCCCAGGAAGCTCCTTTGCAGCAGCTGGGTGCTGAAACCCGGGCTACAGCTAGCAGAACTGGGGAGAGGACTCTGGCTGTGCCTGGGGTGTGGTCTGGGCTGTCACTATGAGTACAAGCAGGACAGAGCAAGGGTCCACCAGAGAAGCGCCTTTATGCCTACATGAAGGGCGGGGTACAGGTCTGCCATTACATGCCTCACCGGCAGCATGTTCACGGCCCCACTGGGTTCCAGCCACCTGGGGCTTTGGGAGGGCTTGTGCCCGAGGGGGAGCTGACCTCAGGGCCCATTAGAGGCACTCCCACAGCAGGCGGGCTTCAGCGGCCTTGAGGACCTCAGGCTGGCCGGAGGCGAGACTGATGTCTGAGCTGATTACCAGCGCCAGCAGCACACTCTGGGGACACGCACACCAGGCGGTGGGGGCTGCCGCAGAGTCACACGTCCTGGTGGACAGCTAAAGGAATTAAGAAAGACTGTTGACAGAAACGCAGATGACTGTAACAAGGAATTAGAAACTAGGAAGAGGAAGCAATCAGAATTAGACAGCTCAGTTGCCAGGAAAAAAACTGAGGTAAAGGCAATGACTAGCAGACGAGACAGTACAGAAGAATGAGTACATGATATGGAAGAGAGAGTAACAGAATCACCCAATCAGAGCAGCAGATAGACAAATGAAAAAAATCAAAGCAACAGACAGATCTCTGGGGTAATATTAACAAAAAGCACGCCAACCTACACATAATAGGCGTTCCAGAAAGGGGAGAAAGAGAAAAGGGGATGGGAAGTATATCTGAAGACTTTATGGATGTAGATTCTCCAAACGTTAAAAAGGAAACACTCAGGTAAAGAAAACACAGAGAGCCCGCAACAAGATGAACCCACCACACAAGGCATACTGTCAGTAAAAGGGCAAAGGTTAGAGAGGATCCTAAGGCAGCCAGAGAAAAACGAGAGTGTCAGTTACTAGGGAACCCCCACAATGCTATCAGCTGATTTCTCTACAGAACTTGGTAGGCCAGAAGGCAGTGGCAAGACATAAAGTCCTGAAAGGGAAAAATATGCAACCTAGGATACTCTACCCAGCAAGATCATCATTTCGAATAGAAAGAGATAAAGAATTTCTCAGACAAGCAAAAACTGAAACAATACAGCAATATTAAACCTAAACTATAAGAAATTTAAAAGTCTTCTTTAAATAGAAGAGAAACGAATCTATAGGAAAGGGAAAAACAACAAAGGAAAGGCAAATATATAAAAAGATTGAAGATCGCTTAAATAAGCCAGTATATAGATTAAAAAACCGTTTTCCTCAAAGCGATCGTAATTACAATGAGCAGCACAATGATAGATATGAAGATATAAAGTAGAACATCTAAATCACAAAATGTGAGGGTGGGGAATAAGAAAATGTAGATCATTTAAAATGTGTCCGGACTTACATGACTATTAGTCTAAAAGTAAGTAGATAGAGTTATTAGGTTAGCATACTTGAAAACCAGGGTAACCCCAAAGCAAGAGTATGTTGTGAATTCACAAAAATCTAGCAGAAAGGAACTCAACTCATAACACAGAAGAAATCAATCAAATCACAAAAGGAAAAACAAGAAGAAGAGAGGAAAAAAGAACTACAAAATCAACCGGAAAGCAAGAATTGAAGTGGCAATAAACACGTACTTATAATTACTTTAAATGTCAATAGACTAAGCGTACTAATTAAAAGACATAGACTGGCAGATTGGATAACGAAACAAGAACCTACTACAAATAATAAATGCTGGAAAGGGTATGGAGAAAAGGGAACCCTGGTGGGAATGCAAATTGTTGCAACCACTATGGAGAACAGGTTCCTTAAAAAACTAAAAATAGAGTTACCATATGATCCTGTAATCCTACTCCTGGGCATAAATCTGGAAAAGATGAAAACTCTAATTTGAAAAGATATATTCACCCCAATGTTCACAGCTGCACTATTTACAACAGCCAAGACACGGAAGCAAGCTAAATGTCCATGAACAGATAAATAGATAAAGAACATGTGGTATATACACACACAAGAATATTACTCAGCTATAAAAAAATGACATTGGCAGGAACATGGATGGACCTAGAGATGTGAAGTAAGTCAAAGAAAGACAAACATCATATGAGATCGCTTGTATGTGGAATCTGAAAACTTGCACACCAGGGCGAATTTGGCAGTGTGGGGAGGCATTTCAGGTTGTCACGCCTGGAGGAACATGGAGTGGGAGAGATCAGAGATGCTGCTGCTGCTGCTAAGTCACTTCAGTCATGTCCGACTCTGTGCGACCCCATAGATGGCAGCCCTCCAGGCTCCCCCGTCCCTGGGCTTCTCCAGGCAAGAACACTGGA
Organism: Redunca redunca; assembly: GCA_006410935.1. Lineage (NCBI taxonomy): Eukaryota > Metazoa > Chordata > Mammalia > Artiodactyla > Bovidae > Redunca > Redunca redunca. Next base: position 355,866 of record SJYQ01004502.1, read on the forward strand.
GTGGGTTGCCATTTCCTTCTCCAGTGCATGAAAGTGAAGTCGCTCAGTTGTGTCCGACTCTTAGCGACCCCATGGATTGCAGCCTACCAGGCTCCTCCGTCCATGGGATGTTCCAGGCAAGAGAACTGGAGTGGGGTGCCATTGCCTTCTCCAGAGATATTGCTAAACATCCTAAAAGACACAGAGCAGCCCCACAACACAGGATTTTCCTATCAAAGTGTCAGCAGGGCCAAGGTGGAGAAGCCTTGCCCGAGGGACTTAATGGAGGACACGGAGGACATTTGGGAAGTGAGGTGCTGGGATCGTCTTCTCCCTTTTCCCAACTGAGCCATGTCTGGATAGTTTCAAACTTCCACAACTCAGCCTTTCCCAAAACATCTTCAAAGAAAAGGGACCCACATTCTTTCAGAATTCTTCCCAGAGTCTGAGATTTATCGTTTATATTAGAGGTTCTTATACCAGGATCCAGAGCTATAGGGAATTTATGAGCCGCCTGATATGGTTTACAAAACCAACACAGTGGGGGAAAGAGGGGGGCAAACAGAAAGAGTGAAAGTGAAAGTGAAGTCGCTCAGTCGTGTCCCACTCTCTGGGACCCCATGCACCGTAGCCTACCAGGCTTCTCCGTCCATGGGATTTTCCAGGTACCATGGGATTTTCCAGGCAAGAGTACCGGAGTGGGTTGCCTTTTCCTTCTCCAGGGGATCTTTCCCACCCAGGGATCGAACCCAGGTCTCCCGCATTGCGGGCAGACGCTTTACCCTCTGAGCCACCAGGAAAGCCCTCAAACTGAGAGAGTAGCGCTGACATGTATCCACTGCCACATGCAAAATAGCTAGCTAGCGGGAAGCTGCTGTAGAGCACAGAGAGCGCAGCTCTGCGCTCTGAGGACCTAGAGGAGGCTCAAAAGGAGGGGATATAAACAAACAAAGAAATATACACATATGGCTGATTCATGATACTGTACAGCAAAAACTAACATTATAAAGCAGCAATTATTTTTTTTAAAGTGTGTACATGTCAGTTTTTCTGGAAAAAGTGTCATTTCTAAGTGGGTTCATGAGCCAAATCCTTTAGATCTTTTAACCTATTTTTACTCCTAGTCAGTTTTCTGTGGTATCTCTTCATAGGCAGAAAATTCTGTTATCTGATGCCAATTAAGGCAGAACTGAGAAGAGCCAAGGTGCAAACAGGGAGGAGATTAAGCCATTTGTCCATGGACACTGTTTGCTCATGGCAGAGACAAGTCTAGATCTTCCCTCGGTGCCTCATGGAGAAAGAGGCTTTGCAAAAATATTCTAGCAAAATGGCCAAGAGTGCTGGCCTTGGAGCCAGGTGGCCTGGCTTGGAATTCCTGCTCTGCCACCTCTGGTTGTACGGTTTTAGAGATTTTTAACCATTTTGTGCTTCAACTTCCTCATCTGAAAAATGGGGGTAGTAATACCAATCAACTCACATGGTAAGAATTAAGAGGTTAACATGCTTTGAATGATCCTAGCAGGGGGTAAACATTTCTGTCTTTCATATTTGTTATTTACACAGTACTGCTCTATATTTTAAAACAAATGAATATAGTAATCAATGTTTTTTGACATGTCAGCATGAGGGTTTTTTTTTTTTTGGTATCCTTGAAGGCAAATTTTTGTGTGCAAAATTAAAAACAAAAATCAACATAATATCCAACATATAATCTGCCGGATGGTGTTGGTTAGTGCTCTGAAGACAGATAACGAAGCAGGATGACGGGGACAGAGGGTGAAGGGGTGAGCAGAGGGCATGGAGGATTTTGCACAGGGATGGTCAAGGAAGACATCTCTGAGAAGGTGACATCTGAGTGCAAGAAGGCAAGAGATGACCCATGTTGCCACCAGGGAAAAGAGCATTTCTGGCAGAAGAAACAAAGAAGTGCAAAGGCCCCTGAGCTGGGATGCTTGTCTCAGCCATGAACCTGAAAGCAAGCAAAGGAGAGAGCGGTAGGAGATGTTGGGAAAGTTGGGGCAGTCAGTGGATGGGAGTTAGCATCTTGAGTGAGAAAGGAAGTGCCAAAAGTTGGAAAAGTGTTATGACCTGGCTAATAGAGGATGGGGTAGAAGTAAGGGACCACTTTGGAGCCTGTATTTTTTTTTTTTAAGCCCAGGAGAGAGACAGTGGTGGCTAGATCACGGTGGGTGTAGGAGTAAAGCTAAGTAGGGAGGAGGACTCTGGATACTTTTTAAAGGAAGTACAAACAGGCTTTGCTGATCAGAATGGGATGTGAGAGAAAGGAATCAAAGTAAATTACTATTTCTAAAGTAAACACAAGCCCATTCTGAAGCTTAGTAAACATCTTAAGCTGTGTTTATACATTTCACATTTTCAGTTTAAAGCATCTCAAATGCTAGATTAACAAGGATAACCATCCAGTACTTAAAACAACCATAGACGAATCTAACGAACTAGATGACTGATGGAAGGAATTTGCTAGTTATCTTGAACACTAGACTATTGTTAACATATTTGGATAAATTCTATTATAACTTAAAATCTAAAGTCCACAATTGATTATTCAATTACACATTTTACACTGGAACCACAGGGCTGATATGTTACAATCCCTTTAAACATTACAAACACTGTAGGCACCAACTGACAAATGTTACACAAACCATTTTCAAAGTTAATACAAAAATATTAATACAATTGCTTTAACTTCATCATCTCTAAGATGATGAAAGTAAAGATGATGTAAAGTCTAAGACTTTACAAGGGTAAATTTGCACATACTCAGTAAGGAACCAGTTTCCCCTCAGTTCACCTGGGGTGATATCTCCTCACTGACTAGTCTGAGATTAGTGGTGAATCAGATAGTATTGGCCAGGAAACAAGTTCTGAAGATGCAAAGATCCAGGGAGAGACGTGTGTTTGTTTTTTCAATAAGAAAGGGCAAGTGGAACTTAGATGGGAGGGACTCCTTGCCCTCCCCAGAGGTTTTGGAGGTGTGGGAATTTAATGGCCCACCTCCCCTGGACTCAAATTACTTAAGTCTTTTGTGATTTCCTTCTATTTTATCACCAGATTTGATGGGACCATAACCTTCCCTCCGATTATTTCACCACTTGATCAGACTCAGTCTTGGGTGTGGCTCTCAAACTTGGCTGCCCAATGGATTCCTCTGTGGGGCTTTATCAACAGTGAGTCCAGGGTCCTGTGCAGAGACTCTGATGTAATGGGCCCCGGATAAGACCCAGGTCTTGGAATTTTGACAGCTCTCAGGTGACTGCACTGTGCAGCCAGGGTTGAGATCCATTGCTGATGCTCACCAAATGTGGGTACAGGCTAAAATCTCCCAAGTCTAATCTTGTGGTGATTCAGAAATTCTTTTTAAGTCTTGGGGTACTCAGGGGCCAGGGTGGGAATACTCAGCAGCAGCAGTTTTTTCCTCCAGTGTTTGTTGGGTCTTATCCTGCACAAGTCATTCCTTAGGCCCAGGTAGGTACACAGTGGTGGCTCAGACACGTCTCTGCCCTCCTGGCACTTAACAGTCCAGAAGGGAGATAGCTGACAGCCAAATAAGGAAGAAAATCAGTCAACAGCAGTGTGAAGAGCAGCTATATGGCCTAGTGGTTAAGAACATGGGCTTGAATTAGCTGGAATCTAAGTCCCAGTTTGGCGTGACCTTGGACAAGTTCCCAGGTGGTGCCAGTGGTAGAGAGCCCGCCTGCCAACGCAGGAGACATAAGAGACACATCCCTGGGTTGTGAAGATCCCCTGGAGGGGGGCCTGGCAACCCACTCCAATATTCTTGCCTGGAGAATACCATGGATAGAGGAGCATGGTGGGCTATGGTTCATGGGGTCATAAAGAATCAGACATGACTGAGCGGCTTAGCGCATATGGACAAGTTACTTACCCTCTCTTGCTTCTGTTTTCTCGTGTGTGAAAAAGGAATTGTAGGACTTCTCTGGTAGCTCAGTGACTAAGACTCCACACTCCCAATGCAAGTGGCCTGGGTTCAATTCCTGCGCAGGGAACTATATCCCACACTCCGCAGCTAAGAATTCGTATCCTGCAACTAAAGATTCTGTGTGGCAGAACTAAAAGATCAAAGCTCCTGCATGCTGCCACTAAGACCTGGTGCAGCCAAATAAATAAGTGAATTTTTTTAATGTTAAAAAAAATTGTAATAGCTAGGTCAGTACCAACTCATAAAATTGTTAGAAGAATGAAGAGAGTTAATATATGTAAAATATTTAGACTCATTTCAGATGAATAGAGAACAGGGAAAATTAACCATTATTTTAACCTCAGAAACTGATAATTTTATAATAACTAATCAAAGTGAGTTAGGGAATAAACATGGTGGGAATAAGAGAACAAAAGTCTGGGAAGGAAAAGGATTGTTATTTCAGCTAAGGTGGTCAGAAAAGGGCTCCCTGAGGAGAGACCTAAGTGCAGAGAAACAGTGTCAGACTTTATTTTTGGGGGCTCCAAAATAACTGCAGATGGTGACTGCAGCCATGAAATTAAAAGATGCTTACTCCTTGGAAGGAAAGTTGTGACCAACCTAGATAGCATATTCAAAAGCAGAGACATTACTTTGCCAACAAAGGTCCATCTAGTCAAGGCTATGGTTTTTCCAGTGGTCATGTATGGATGTGAGAGCTGGGCTGTGAAGAAAGCTAAGCGCTGAAGAATTGATGCTTTTGAACTGTGGTGTTGGAGAAGACTCTTGAGAGTCCCTTGGACTGCAGGGAGATCAACCAGTCCATCCTAAAGGAGATCAGTCCTGGGTGTTCATTGGAAGGACTAATGTTGAAGCTGAAACTCCAATACTTTGACCACCTGATGCGAAGAGCTGACTCATTGGAAAAGACCCTGATGCTGGGAGGGATTGGGGGCAGGAGGAGAAGGGGACGACAGAGGATGAGATGGCTGGATGGCATCACCGACTCGATGGCCATGAGTTTGGGTGCACTCCAGGGGTTGGTGATGGACAGGGAGGCCTGGCATGCTGTGATTCATGGGGTCGCAAAGAGTCGGACACAACTGAGCAACTGAACTGAAGTGCACAGAGGAAAGAGTGAAAGAAAGTGTTAGTGGCTCAGTTGTGTCCGACTCTTTGTGACCCCATGGACTGGATAGCCCATTAGGCTCCTCTGTGTGATTCTCCAGGCAAGAATCCTTGAGTGGGTAGCCGTTCCCTTCTCCAGCGATCTTCCTGACCCAGGGATCGAACCTGGGTCTCCTGAAATTGCAGGCAGATTCTTTACCATCTGAGGTCTGACCCACCAATAAAGAGGATGGGATCCCTCAAATATTCTGGGCTGAGAAAATAGCAAAACACAAGACCCTGAGGCAGAAGACAGCTAATGGGGCCAGAAGAAAGAAAGGAATGGAAACTATGGGGTGGAGTGAGGCAGAGGCGGGAGCAGGGGTGGGGAAGGGCCCATTGTGTTGGGCAGCGCATCTGTCTGTAGACATGATCACCAACTAGACTGTGAGTCTCAAGTCTTTGTATCACTAGATACTGTGCCAGGCCATGCAATATGCTCAATACATGTTTACTGAATAAAGGAAAATTAATTATTATCCAGATAAAGCCCCCTCCATCAGCAAATTATAATATCAGTATTCCAGGCTCAATTGTTCACTCCCAAGTTCCATGCAAAACCCAACTGGGAGGTGTGACATTTATAGGTCTCCCAATGCCTTCTTTTATAAAAGATAGAGTCAGCAGCCCATGAGGAGGGACGTCAGATGGGCCACCGGTTGATAAGAACAATTCAGTCCTTTCCTTGGTACTTACAAGTGAGTGGATACAATTCCCTAGAGGGCCATCATTATGTACAGTTGCTTCTGTGCAGCCAAGGGTTACCAAAATTAGTGCTTTCCTAGTGTTTCCTGGGGACTGATTTAACATTCAACGGAGGAGCTGAGCTGCCAAGACTGGCTCTAGGTGGTCACCATCTCCCGCTGTGCGTGTGCTCGGCATAGCTGGAATTCCTGCCAGTTTTAGATGAAAGCTTTGTTATTATTGCAACATCAGTGCAGTTTAGACAGGGATCATGGCTTTCTCTTGCAGTTTCTCTTGCATTTTAATGATAACTCTCTGTTTCTCTTTATCCTTAGGAATCTGGTTTGTTGTGGGTTGGTGTGGTAAGCTCTAGAGGCTGCAGCAGAGAATGTTCCATCAATGTTTCTCCATCACTTAGGTTCTAAATCATGGGTAAACTGGTTTGTGAGCATAGCTGTTACCTTAGCCTAACCAGCTTCACTTCTGCTTTCATGCAGAAGCAGCACTCCAGCTTTATTTTGGGGATTCCTCCTCAATTCCACATGTCTCTAGTGGGGTTTTTAACTTGGAGTCTTTCTTCTCCTGCCTCCTTCCTGCCCCCTGCTCCAAGCATGTTCAGCTACCCAGACTAGCCAAGAAGAGCACTTCCTTCTAGCCACAGTGAGTCTGGGCTCAGGGGTGGGATTTGACCCATTCTAGATGATCAAGGTCCTCCTTGTGAAGTTGGCAAATTGATGCTCATTAGGCAGAAGGCTTTGTCCTTTTCCTCTAGGACAGTGGTTCTTAAAGCCAACACTTCCCTTTTAAAAACAAATATTGTTATTATCCCTTTAACATACCAAAGAAAATTCATAATCAGTTCAGTCGCTCAGTCATGTCCAACTCTTTGTGATCCCATGAATCGCAGCATGCCAGGCCTCCATTAAAAATAAAACAATGTTGCCCTAATTCTAATATGAAAGAGAAAAACTAAAAATAAAATTAAAAGACACATTAAAAATAACATAATAAAAATAGCTTATAAAAAGTTTACAATGAAATAATGATGCATCAATATGTATAAGCATGAGCATGCCTACTCTAGAAGACGACTACTAATATGATGACAAAAAAGAGGTAGGCAAGGTTTAACCAAAAGGCTCATCTCCAACATGAATTTATTCCTTTAAGGATGGACTTTTTGCCACTGACTTCTTGTGACCCCATGGGCTGTAGCCTGCCAGGGTCCTCTGTTCACGGACTCTTTCCAGGCAAGAATACTGGAGTGGGTTGCCATTTCCTACTCCAGGGGATCTTCCCAATGCAGGGATCAAACCCACATATCTTGTGTCTCCTACACTGGCAGGCAGATTCTTTACGACTGTGCCTCCTGGGAAGCCCTAAGACTGGGAGAGGTGGTTGTTTTATCTAATGTACAGAAATCAACTTCCCTCGTGGTTCAGATAATAAAGAATCTGGCTGCAATGCAGGAGACCCATGTTCAATCTCTGGGTCGGGAAGATTCCCTGGAGAAGGAAATGCTACCCACTCCAGTATTCTTGCCTGGGAAATCCCATGGACAGAGGAGCCTGGCAGGCTACATGGAGCTGCAAAGAGTCGGACACAACTTAGTGACTAAACAACAACGTATAAATCCTCTGCATACGAATGAGTTCCATTCACAGAGTACATTCCTAAGTCCAGTTTGTATGTGGGGCGCTAAGTCGCTTCAGTTGTCTCCTATTCTTTTCGACCTTTTGGACTGTAGCCTACCAGGCTCCTCTGTCCATGGGATTCTCCAGGCAAGAACACTGCAGTAGGTTGACATTTTCTCCTCCAGGGGATCTTCCTGGGCCAGGGATCAAACCTGTGTCTCTCATGTCTCCTGCATTGACAGTGGGTTCTTTACCACAAGTGTCACGGGGGACGCCTGAAATTAACCTAGGTACTCAACTAACACAATTGGCTATATAGTACTCTAATAGTTTTATAGTACTTTTCACCCAATAATACCTAAAAAACAAGCACAAAAAGTAAAGAACACATTTAAAATCTTATAGTACAGTATCCTGAAAAGTACAGCAGTATAGTGCAACACCTGGCATACAGGGGCTGGAATCGAGCAAGAAGAGTTACTGAGCAGAGGAAAGAGAGAAGGTGGGAGATGGTAGAGCCAAAGAACCATCAGCAATAGGAGACAGAGGGGAAGCTGCAATTTCACTCAACGCACGATGTTGACGATACACTTTCTGCTCCCTTGCTGGAACCAGATGCATGTTCACATCTTTGAAAGTTTGCACACTGAAGGTTTGTATGTAGGGTACTTACAGTATAATAATAGTAGAGAACTTTAATACTTCACTTTCATCAATGGATAGATCCATATAGAAAATCAATCAGGAAACATTGATCATAAACAACATGGTAAGCTAGATAGAATGAAACACTTCAGAACAAGTAACAGAATAAACATTCTTCTCAAGTATATGTGGAACATTCTCCAGGATAGATCATACGTTAGGCCACAAACAAATCTAAATAAATTTAAAGACTGAAATCACGTCAGCATCTTTTCCAACCATGATGGTATGAAACTAGAAGTCAATTATAAGAAAAAACTGAAAAATTCACTAATACGTGGAGATTTACAACATACTATTGGACAACCAATGGTCAAAGAAATAAAAAATTACCTTGAGATAAATGCAAATGGAAATACAACATACCAAGACTATGGGATACAGCAAAAGCAGTTCTGAGATGGAAGTTCACAGCAATAAACATCTACATAAAGAAACAAGAAAAATGTTTCATCTTGAGGAACTGGAAAAAGAACAAATGAAGCCAAAAGTTAGTAAAACTAAGGAAAAAGCAAGAATCAGAGTGGAAATTAATGAACTAAAACCTAAAAAGATGATCGGAAAGATTTTTTTTTAAACTAAGTGTTATGAAAAGATAAAATTGAGAAAACATTCACTACATTCATCAAGAAAAGTAGGACTCAAGATCAGAAATGAAAGAGGAGATGTTACTATTGATACCAAAAATTATGAAGAATCATAATTACTATGAACAATCATATACCAAATTGGGCATCCCAGAATAAATTCCCAGAATCTTACCAAGACTAAATGAATAAGAAATGGAAAATCTAACCAGACCAACTAGTAGTAAGGAGATTGAGTCAGTAATCAAAAACTTCCTAACAAAAGTCCAAGACCAGGTGGCCTAGCTAGTGAGTTCAACCAAACATTTAAGGGAGAATACCAAACCTTATCATTTATTCTAAAAAATAGAAGGTACACTTCCAAACTCATTCTATGAGACCAGCATTACTGACACCAGAATGAGATAAGAATACCACAAGAAAAGAAATTTACAGGTCTATATCCCTCATGAATATAGATGTAAAAATCCTCAACAAAATATTAGCAAACTGATCTTAACAATACATTAAAGGATCATACCCAATGATAAAGTAGGATATATTCTAGGAATGTAAGGATGGTTCAGTATCCACAAATCAATGTGATACCACATTAATAAAATAAAGGATAAATTAATATAATCATCTCTAGATACAGAAAAACACTTGACAAAGTTCAACATCCATTTACAATAAGAAGTCTCAATGAAGAGGCTACAGAGGAAATATACCTCAACATAATAAAGCTAAATGACAAGCCCATAGCTAACATCATATTCAACAGTAAAACAAACCAACAAAAAAAACACAGTGAAAACTTTACACCTAAAATAAGGAACAGAACTTTCTCCCTAGAATCAGGGACAAAGCAAGAATGCCCACTCTTTCTACTTCTATTCAACATAATGTTGGAAGTCCTAGCTAGAGCAATTAGGCAAGAAGAAGTAAAAGTCATCCAAATCAGAAAGGAATAAGTAAACTGTGGTTATTTGCAGATGACATGATATTATGTATAGAAAATCTTAAAGGTACCATCCAAAAACTTGTTGGAACTAAATAAACAAATTCAGTAAAGTTGCAAGATCTACACACTAATAATGAATTATCAGAAAGAGAAATTAAGAAAAATTCCATTTAAAATAACATCAAAAAGAATAGGAATAAATTAAACTAATGAAGTGAAAGACTGATATACTGTAAACTATCAGATATTGATAAAAGGAACTGAAGATGCACCTAGTTGCAAAGATATTCCATAAGAATGGATTAGGAGAATAAATATTGTTAAAATGTCCCCATACACAAAGTAAGCTACAGATTCAACATCAGTTCAGTTCAGTCAGTCGTGTCTGACCCCTATCAAAATTCCAATGGCATTTTTCACAGAAATAGAAAAACTTCTAAAATTTACTTTGACCCACAAACTCCAAATAGCCAGTGCTATCTTAGAACAACAAAGCTGGAGGCATCATGTACTCTGACTTCTAACTATATTGCAAAGTTCTAGTAATCAAAATAGTATGGTATTGGCATAAAAACAAACACAGAGATCAATGGAACAGAAGAGTGAGGCCCTAAGTAAACCCACATTTATATGGTCAGTTAATCATGGCAAAGAAGCCAAGAACATCCAATGGGGGAAGGATGGTCTCTTCAATACATCATGCTAGGCAAACTGGACAGCCATGTGCAAAGGAATGGAACTGGACCACTAATTTACACCACACTCCAAATTAACCAAAAATGGATTAAAAACGTAAAAGACCTGAAACCATAAAACTCCTAGAAGAAAACATAGCCTCTAAGCTCCCCAACATTGATCTTGGCAATTAATTTCTGGATGTGACATCCAAAGCAGGTAAGTAAGTGGGACTACATCAAACTAAAAAGCTTCTGTGCAGCAAAGTATCAATAAAATGAAAAGGCAACTTACCAAATGGGAGAAAATAATTGCAAATCATATGTCTGCTAAGGGGTTCAAACTGCAATTATATAAAGAATTCTTGCAACTTAAGAGCAAAAAATAATCTGATTTTAAAAATGGGCAGAGGACCTTCTTTTCCAAAGACACACAGACGGTCAACAGGCACATGAAGACATCTTCAATATCACTAATCAGGGAAATGAAACCCCACAATGAGAGATCGCCTCACTTCTGTTAGGATGCTTATTATCAGAGAGACAGTAGTGTTCATGATGATATGGAGAAGAGAAGCCTTGTGAACTGTTGGTGAGGTTGTAAACTTGTTCAGCCACTATGGAAAATAGTATGAAGTTTCCTCAAAAATTAAAAACAGCTACCTTATAAATGTGGCAATTCTACTTCTGGGCATTTATCCAAAGGAAACAAAAAACTAAATTGAAAAGATATGCACCCCCATACTCACTGCAGCATTATTTACAATAGCCAAAATATGGAAGTGTCCTTCAGTGGATGTACAGATAAAAAGATGTGGTAGAAACAGAGCTATAGTGTGAAAGTCACTCGGTCATGTCCGACTCTTCACGACCCCATAGACTGTACAGTCCATGGAATTCTCCAGGCCGGAATACTGGAGTGGGTAGTCTTTCCCTTCTCCAGGGGATCTTCCCAACAAGAGCAATAATATTCAGCCTTAAAAAAAGAAGGGTATCTTGTCATTGTGGCAACATGGATGGCCCTTGAGGGCAATGTGCCCTCAATGAGGTAAGTCCAAGAAAAACAAATACCATATGCTTTCACTTATTTATGAAATTTAAAGAAAAAAAACAACACTAAGCACACAGATGGACTTCCCTGGTGGCTCAGATGGTAAAGAATCCACTGCAATGCAGGAAATCTGTTTGATCCCTGGATTGGGAAGCTCCTCTGGAGGAGGGAATGGCAACCCATTGCAGTATTTTTGCCTGGAGAATCCCCATGGACAGAGGAGGTTGGCGGGCTATAGTCCATGGGGTGGCAAAGAGTAGGACCCGACTGAGCAACTAAGCACAGCCCAGCAAGTGCATAGATACAGAACAGATGGTGGTTGTCAGAGGTAGGGGTTGGACAGTGGACAAGATGGCTGAAAGAGGTCAAAAAATAAAATCTTCCAGTTATAAACTAAATCATGGGAATGTAATAAAATGGTAACTATAGTTAATACTATCATATTGCATACTTGAAAGTGGCTAAGAACATAGATCTTAAAAGTTCTCACTACAAGGAAAAAAATATGTAACTTGGTGTGGTGATAGAACTTAGCTAGACATTGTGGTGATCGTTTCACAATGTATATAGGTATTGAAACATTATACTGTATGCCTGACACTAAAGTTATGTCATTATGTATATCTCAATTAAAGATGACTGTGCGAATGGCTTTATATATAAAACGGGGTTAAGTCTAGGCTCAGTTCATTGTAAATAGGCTTTCTACCTACGTGAATGTCCAGTGGGACATTAGAAACTGGCATAGAACATAAGAATTCTTCTTTGTATAGGAGTGACCCATGCTCCATAGGATGTCTAGCATGAAATTCAAGCAGTAGCTCCCCACCATCATCCTGACAACCCCAACCATCCCCACAAATTTCCAAGATGCTTTCTAGGGGGTACCCCCTCCCTCCCACTCCTCTTGAGGAACACAGTTCCAGGGTGGTGAGCTTCACGCTGGGGCTGCTTGCAGTCATTTGTGGAAGATACATATGAAGCCAACATGGAGAGGATGGTAGAATGGAAAGAGAAAGGCAGAATCCAAAATATCTTTTGAGCTCCTGGATCCTGATACGCCTGACGTTAGATCTAACATCTGTACTTCTCTCTTTACATGAGCATAAAATTTCCTTTTTGTTGAGTTTGGTTTCTGATATGTGCAGCTAAAAGAATTTGGTCCAATACATGCTTTAAGAGGCAGCTGTAGACATAACTTATTTTCTTTTTTGCTTATTCAATATTTTATCATCACAAATTTTTTTTTCTTCTGCAAAGTAGGAATATAAGGGAAGTCTATTCTAACATGTCATGAACTCTAAGGTATTATGTTCCAATAGGTCAGACTTACTAACGCCTGTGAGCAAACTGACTCTTCTCTTTTTCTCTTGGAATTTATCTACACCTAGACACTCACACACACATTCTAGCAGGCATATTCATATACTTTGGTCATGCTCTCCGGGTATGGCTGATTGGACCATGGATGTTCATCATTGTTCAGTCATTAAGTCATGTGCAACTCTTTGCGACCCCATTAACTGCAGCACACCAGGCTTCCCTGTCCTCCACTATCTCCCGGAGTTTGCGCAAGTTCATGTTCATTGAGTTGGTGATGCTATCTAACCATCTCATCCTCTGGACCATGGTGGACCACTCAAATTCTCTTTCCCTGGAATTTCAGCCCTAGGCTTAGTGAAATGAAGCTCTCTCCCTAGGTCTGGAGCTGTTACAGGTAACATGAACGCTAGGGAGGAGGAAAAGGAGAACTGTAAGCCACTTTTATTCTGTCAGATGATTTTAGAGAGGGAAACTGACTAGCAGAGGTGCAGAAAGAAAAGAAACAGTTTCAGAAGCATTCTAGTTCCAAGACCCATCCCTTCCCAAGATTCAACTGTATTCTGCTCGTGGGCTCTTCCAGAAGCCTTATATCTTTAAATGAATTTCCACCCTTTATTTACATCTCTAGTGAGTTTCTATTACTTGTCCCTAAAGAATTCTAACACTTTATTCCTCTAGGTATTCTAAGTTCTCTCCTCACGTCAAATCAGATCACTAGGAAGCCACGCTGTGTGGTGAGGGTAAGGGGGTGGGTCATCCCTGCAGAATGGGGGAGGGGGTTGGGAGAGCTGATGGGGAGGTTTAAGTGTTGCCCTTAGCTTTAATCAAACACCAACTCAATGTATGGCAAAACCAATACAATATTGTAATTAGCCTCCAATTAAAAAATATATATTAAAAAAATAAAAATCTAAAAAAAAACCACACACCACCAACCAACCAGAGGCTTTCACAACCAAATCCAGAAATCCAGGCTCTGAGCCTCATCAGCTGTGTCTCTTTGGGTAAGTTACTTAACTCCCCTGTTCTCTAAACTTGAGACAATAATAACAACCCACTTCCCAGGGTTGCAATGGACAGCTCAGTGAGATGAAGACAGAAATGTACTCAGCGCAGTTATTGGAGCTCAATAAATATTTCTCCTACATTCTCCCCTGTCCTCTTTGCCACCTTGCTCTTAGCAGCTAACCAGTCCCTCAGTATCAGCACAAGTAATGCCTCTCTTGCACTTGAATTTTAATCTGAAATTCTGACAAAGCACAGAATGATAGAGGAGGAATGAGTCTTCAAGGTTATCTGGTCCAACCTCCCCACCCCTCTTTATTTTTAAAACAATTAAAAAATAATTGTGTTTATTTTTGGCTGTGCAGGCTTTTCCCTAGCTGCCGCGCATGGGCGCTACTCTCCTTGCAGAGCACGGGCTCTAGGGTGCCCCGGTTCCAGCAGCTGCGGCTCCGGACTCTGGAGCTCAGGGTTAACAGCTGTGGCCCACGGGGGCTTAGGTGGTCCGAGGCATGTGGGACCCTCTCAGATCAGGGATCGAACTCGTGTCTCCTATATTGGCAGGCAGGTTCTTTGCCACTGAGCCACCAGGGAAGCCCCTTTTTAAATTTTTTAAAAGTTTAGAGAGTTGCATATAGGTTAAAGAGTCAACTCACTCTATAAAGTTTATGAAGAAAAGCAGCAGTCTCTAGACCTCACCCCCGTCTCACCCTCCAGAGAGGCAGTCTCTCATTGTATCTGACTGATAATCACCCCCACATCACCAAACGTCACCCTTGCAATGCCACTTATTTTTCAGGATCAGGCCTCATCTATTGACCTCTCACAATAGAAAGTGAGGATCTGATCCCTTATTTTGCAGATCAGGAAGCTAAAGTGGTTCAAGATCAGTGACTTTCCCAAGGCCTCGCTCAGATAATCTGGGGGTGAGGTCAGAGTTTTTTGTTTTTTTTTTTTTTAAAGCTTCTCAGCATTTTCTCACATTCATGCAAGTTTGAGAGCCACTGCCAAGGCAGTGAGCTTTAGAGGCAGAACTTCAGCAAGACCTCAACTTCAGAAGTCTTGACTGATGCCATTGGCTATGTCACCTTGAGAAAACGTTTTCTGAGCCTCAGTTTCTTAGTCTATAAAATGGGCACATTTTAAAGGCCTTATAGGAATAAAGGGGGTCAAATGCTGTATGAAGATGTGTGATGACTGAGAGTTTCAGCTACAACAGCACTGGCATATCAGTGAGCTTCCCTGAGTCTCTTTTTCCTCATCAGTCCATGGGCCTCACCCGACCCCATCTTACCTTTTCCTCCTCCATTCCAATTCAATAGCCTTAGTCCTGTTTTTCTAAGAGAGCTAAGGGCTTCCTCACCCTTGCCCATTTTTATACCTTAAACACGTCTCGTTTTCATCTCTTCATCAGACTAATCCTGACATACTTAAGGTCTCAGTTAACTGTGCCTTGTCCAGAGAAGCCTTACCTCTGCCCCTGACTCAGGGTTAACACACTCCCACTCCAGCCCCGTGCATGCGCCATCCTCTATGCTTGTCCCTGAATGGAACAGATTGTGCTTGGAGACCATTGTGTTTTTTCTTGCTGAATGTCTGGCTTCCCCATGAGCCAGTGTGAACACAGAAGCAACTTCTGTATAGTCACTGCAGTACCCACAGCCCAGGCACAGGGCCAGACACACTGTGGAAGTGTCGGTCCCTCAATCGTGTCTCATTGTGACCCAATGACTGTAGCCCACCAGGCTCCTCTGTCCATGGGATTCTATAGGCAAGAGCCCCCCTCCAGGGGATCTTCCCAATCCAGGGACTGAACCCAGGTCTCTTTGCATTGCAGGCCTATTCTTTACCCTCTGAGCCACATGGCAGATCTCCACTAAACATTCTCTTCTCTTGGCTGAATATCAGTCCATCTTCCTGGCCCGGCTCACTGCTGGAGCCACCAGCTCAACCTTGCTCCTGCAACACCCTGACTAGAGATGCAGAAAATCTGGTTGTCCTCAAGTTCACAGGATCAAAGTCTGACAGCTGAACAGTAAGACAGGCTCAGCAGGTGGGGCATACTCAGGCATGCTATTGTTGACAGTGTCCCAGTTTGGTTCGTAAGGTTCTGTCTTCATTGCCAGCCTTGAAGCTGTGGCTGTGGTTTCTGTTAAACAAACACATTTTTTTCTTAAAAAAAATTTTTAACCTGCCTCAGTTTTTATTTTGAAAATATTTTTATTAAACTTTTTTTTTCCTGGCTATGTTACATGGCATGTGGGATGTTAGTTCTCCAACCAGGGATCCGACCCGAGTGCCCTGTATTGGAAGCCTGGAGTCTTAACCACTGGACCGCCTGGGATGTCCCTAAATCTTATATGAACCCTTAAATGAGAGTTTCAAGTGACAGGGAGCGTCTTGCTCTATTCCTGAACTGTGGGGCATCACTGTAATTCACATGGTATCCTCACAAGCAAGGAAGAGGAACCAAAAGAATCAAAAGGAGAAAGCAAGCTTTTCCCAAAAGGCATTCCCTATAACCTGAGAAAAGCACAACTTGGGTCATTTCCAGACATACTGTTGGGAAAGAGTTCTCTTTTTAAACTTTCGAATACAAAGGTTTTTGTTCAGTGGCAATCTTATGTTACCCATTTCTGTTGATTTTCAAAAGCCAAAAGTATTCTTTAAAAACAGTAAGGGCAACAGTGTTATGATACTTTATCACTGGAACAGAAATTCCTAGTGCTAAACAAATTCACACCTAGAAATGTTTTCCATTCAATGAATAAACACCTGAAATGGATGTTGCAAGGGGACTTCCGCAAGGGGTAGGATCGTTCAGATGGCAAATGATGGAGCCTGGGTACTGCAAATACAAGGTGTAATGCCATCTCCCCACCCAACCTGTGACAGGAGTTACCTAAGTTTTGGTAACAGTTAAGTGGGGCAGTGTAGAATGTGGTCTCTAGAATCATGCTGTCTAGCTTTGAATCCTAGTTCTTTCTTTTAACAGCTGCATGGCCGTGGGCAGTTTACTCGGCCACACGGTGCTTCAGTTGCTCATCAACAAGGAGGGAGAGTGCCTGCCTCGTGCAAGCGTACTCAGTCATTCAGTCGTGTCTGGCTCTCTGTGACCCCATGGGCTGTAGCCCCCAGCCTCCTCTGTCTGTGGGATTCTCCAGGCGAGATTACTGGAGTGGGTCGCCATGCCCTCCTCCAGGGGATCTTCCTGACCCAGGGATCGAACCTGCTTCTGTTTATTTCACCTACGTTGCAGGCGGATTCTTTACTACCAGCACCGCTTAGAAGGGTGTTTGGCCCAAAGTAAGTACTCAAAAAACATATTAAGCTCTTAAGTCAAAAAGTAGACACAACCCAAGTAACCACAACAAGCCAGTGGATAAACTGTGGTATATCTGTACACTGGAATACTCCTCAATAATGAAAAGAAAAGCTGTCAACACCCACGAGAACCTGGGTGAATCTCCAGATAACTACCCTGAAAGAACGAACCCAGGCCAGAAACACGACATGATTCAATTTACCCAGAACTTGTGAAAAAACAAATGTATAGTAACAGCACATTAGAGGTTGCTTGGGAATTGGGGGTGCAGGGAGAGGCGAGAGGGAAGAAAAAAGGGCACAAAGAAACTTTTGATGGTGATGAGTGAATATGTTCACTATCTTGACTGTGGTGATGGTCTCATGAATATACGCATATGTCAAACTTATTACACATTTAAGTATGTCATTTGTATTATGTCAATTATATCTCAATAAAACTGCTTAAGAAATGTCAGCCTTTACCAATTCCACACTAATCCACCCTTGTTAACAGCGTCCCAGGTGGTCAATACTGGATCAGACTCATTCAATTCTAGTCCTATTGGTTACCCCTGGTTTAAATAAACGTTTCTGATTTTCTCCCACTTTTGAGAATTTATGATTCTGTAACTTACTAGTCCTCTGACCTTAGACAAGACACAAGCTCTCTGAGCCTCCGTGTTTTCCATCAGTAACACATGGAAATTTTATCTATCTGCCTTCCTGGATGGTTGTGAAGATAGAATGTGGAAATGTTCAAAGTGCTCCAAAATACTGTGCGGTGTTACGTGTACACGAGGGAGGGACGTGTGCTGCGTTCCTCTGAACACGTACTGTGTTTGCCAAGACTTGGTCTGCCAGCAGAACTTGATACCAAGCACCTCTTAAAATAGCCCTTGTCCAAATACTACTCGGGTTTATGGTTTTTGTATGAACACCTTTGTTAGCTCATTTTTATGGTTACTCATCAGGCTGTGAAGAGCAGGGGTCCAGAGACGTCAAGAGTCTGAGGGACCCAGGCGAGGCCCACTCGGAGAGCCTTGCCAGTTTTGGCGGGATCACCTTATATAGGAATTTTCCAGGTGGAGATGCCACCACCTGTCAAAGCTGGTTCCTTCTTGCCCAGGGCCTCTGCCCTTTGATGAGTTAAAGCCTGCTGCTGATTAGCATAGCGGGACCTAGGTTTGATCTCTTGTCATAAACAAAACAAAACCAAAACAGAGAACCTGCCAGGTTGTTTGCTGGAAATAGCGCTTGTTAGAAGACCTTATTTTAGCAGTGAGAGGGAGTTTATTAGCTCAAAAAAAAAAAAAAAAAACCCGCTGGAAAGACACAACTAAAAGTGTCCTAAGTAGGTGCTGAAAGGTATAAACCAAAACACTAATAGTGGTTCAGACTTCCCAGGTGGCGCAAGTGGTAAAGAACTCACCTGCCAACACAGGAGCTGTAAGAGACCATGGGTTTGATCCCTGGGCTGGGAAGATCCCCTGGTAGGAAACAGCAACCCACTCCAGTATTCTTGTCTGGAGAATCCCACGGTCCGAGGAGCCTGGCAGGCTGTAGTACGTAGGGTTGCAAAGGCACAGCTGAAGCAACTTAGCACATGCTACAGTGATTACCTTTAGACTTAGGGTGAATATTTTTACTTTTCTCTTGGCTTTCCTGCATTTTCTAAGTTTTCTATGAGTGGATGTCACTTTTACAATAAGAAACTTAAAAAAAAAAAAAAAACAAGGTATGTCTGACATAGAATTGCTACCTTTGCCCAGAAAGGCAAAGACATTATTACCTCTAACCAATAAAGATGACCATCAGCTGTAAACAGAAACAGAATTAAAATACCTTTAAGCATGATCTGTCAGGCTCAGGCATCCATCTCTGAGGGCTGTGGCACTGGGTGGTTTCAGGAAGAGCTTGCTATGCCCCTTGACACTGAAATAAAAATGATAGTGCTGTCCCCAAGCCTCCTTAAGTCCCTTAACGCTAGATCTTGTTCTGGAATCCACACATCTCAATTCTTCTTGAATCAACATGTTTTCTGTCTGTTTGACTTAGCTTGAGACTAATCATACGCCGAATTTCCCCCAAGCCTGTCAGTCACTGGATCCCACCAAGAACCATGAAACAGCCATCATTGGTTCACGTTCATCACAGCTCAAACTGAAACTGGGAGCTACCACAAGAAACTTTCTAAAAGGTACAGTGACCCCAGGAGCATCTCATGTATCCACTCCGGCCATGCCCCACCACTGTCTTTTTGTCTTAGACTTTCCTGCAACGCCCAAACAGTCGAATTTCAAATCTTGGGGTTTACCAGCTGGGTAAGCTTGGATGAGACAATTTCTCTGTATTTCAGTTTCCTTATCACTAAAGTGAGCTTAGTAAAATCTCTTTCTTAGAACTGGTGTGAGAATAAACTGATTGATATGGCAAAGTTACTCCAAGTAGCACCTGGCACATGGTACCTACTCATACATGTGAAATATTTTTATTCCTGCCCAACGCCTCTGCTCAGCTTTTGAGCTGCACTCACCTCAGTAGGTCCCCAGCAGCGTGCTAAACAAATATTCATTCTGCAAACGAATGTAAGACTTGGAATAAAACCCCAGGCAATGCTTCACAGACTTTATCACAGAAAGCAGCTTGGATGAAGTTCTAAATGCAGCCAGCCTCCTAGGGAGCCATCTCTCTGAGATTAGACGCTGTCTCACACAGAGCAAGGTGGGGCCAAACTCCTAACTTCAGAATCCGAAAGAGCTAGGAAGGGCTCGGACCATAATGGCTTTTATTACCTTCCCATATCCCTCACACCTGACAAGTTTTCACACCTGAGCCCTGTTGCCCAGGATGTATCCCCAAACCAATGAAATCAAGATCCCTGAAGGCGGGACCCAGGCTTCGGTATCACAAGCTCCCCAGATGATTCCAATAAGCAGTCATGGCTGAGAAGCGTTGCTGCTAAGTCACTTCAGTCGTGTCCGACTCCGTGTGACCCCAGAGATGGCAGCCCACCAGGCTCCCCCGTCCCTGGGATTCTCCAGGCAAGAACACTGGAGTGGGTTGCCATTTCCTTCTCCAATGCATGAAAGTGAAAAGTGAAAGTGAAGTCGCTCAGTCATGTCCGACTCTTCGAGACCCCATGGACTGCAGCCTACCAGGCTTCCCCGTCCATGGGATTTTCCAGGCAAGAGTACTGGAGTGGGGTGCCATTGCCTTCTCTGCTGAGAAGCGTTGCCTGGGCCTAAATCAAGGGTCATGAATGGATGAATGTTTTCAAAGTGGGAATGGGTGACAGGTGGTGGCTAATGCACATTGCTATTTAAAGATATAAGACACTGATAAATTGGCAAGATTGGAGGCAGAAAAGGGTCAGGAATGGGGCCCTTCATGAGACAGGCTGGGACTTGGGACCCTTTGCTGCAGTGCTCACATCTGGACAAATGTCTCCTCCAGTAACAAAATAAAAGAAACTATAAGGGATCAAAAGTGACTGTGTGCATGTGCAGTTGGAGGCAAATTATGAACAAGAAGATACAAAAAGGCCAAAACTGCAACTTCCACTTCTGAAGTGCCGGGAGCAGAAGCAGGGGATCTGTGTGTGACCTCTGCACATAGCACTACCAAGAGGGCCAGCATACCACGTGCGCCACCCCTCCTGGCAGACCCATCAATACGCTCCCATCCTCACCCTGTTTTCGGGACCATCTTGCATCACCCTGGGGAGCTAGCTGGGAAACCTGTTACTGGTTTTCACTTCCTTGTGCAGCAGCGGGTGTCCCAGTGAAGTTTTGCCTGAATTCCAGCCTGGCCTCTTAGTAATTTTTACTGGTCAAAGAGTCCAATAACGTGGGCCAGTAACATTAAGATGTTCAGGCTCCATGTACTTGATCTTGACAAAAGATGCTTGACTTTGCAGGGATGGTCAGGTAGTACTGCTTGTGTTCTTGTAATGTACAGAGCTTTAGGGGAACATTTCCCTCTTGTTGGCTTACACCTGTCCCATGCTCAGAACTTCCCACGAGAACCCAAAGGCAGGGCTGGACAAAGGCACATTTGAGCCTCACACTTCTAGAATGGAGGCACTCGGGGTCTCACGGAGAAGAGTTGAGGAATAAAGGGGAAATGACCAGCCCTTCCACATATGCTGAAGGTGTGATGGGAGCCGAGCCTGGAAGTATAGAGAAGGGGGCTATGAAGAGTCTCTGAAGAGATGAGAGGCAGACGGAGGAGGCCACAAGGGAGGGATATGGGCTATGTGTCCTTAAGAAAGTTTCTCACGCTCACAGTGCCTGTTCTTTAAAGGTCAAATGAGGATAATAGTACCTATCTCAGGGTCACTGTAAAGACTGAGTTAGTACCACTTAGATAGTGCTTGGCGCTGAGAAAACCCTTACAGGGTAGGTGTGTTTTCATCTTCATCACCATCAGTATTAAGCAGCAATGGTTATTTAGACTCTTCTACAACCTAGATTAAGCTTTCCTCAATAACATGCCCATCACTTTTGAGAGGTGATAGACTCCTTTCCATTGTAGCTTTTGGGTAATGCTTTGGGTGGTCTTTGAATTCTGATGTTCAAGGTCTGTGCTGCTGTTAAAATCATGGTTGACATCTACACTATCTGTAATAATTTAATAACATACTTACACTTCAGGAGCCTTCCCTGGTGGCTCAGATGGTAAAGCATCCTCCTGTAATGCAGGAGACCTGGGTTCAATCCCTGGGTCAGGAAGAGAAGGAAATGGCTACCCACTCCAGTATTCTTGCCTGGGAAATTCCGTAGACAGAGGAGCCTGGTAGGCTACAGTCCATGGGGTCACAAAGGATCAATGCAACTGAGTGACTTCACTTTCACTTTTCACTCTATATCCAATTTCTCTACAAAAGGTCATTTGTTCTTCATCCCTCTCATGAAAACCATCTATCTTTCCCCAAAAGCTATGCTGCCCTTAGAGACAGTTGCCAAAATGGGTGCTTATGGCCCAGTGGGCTTCACACAGTGTTACGACAATTGTCTCCTGTGGTCTCCATGGGCCAACCTGGGTACCTAGAATTGGTCAGGCTCACAAAGGACCTATGATCTAGGCTTACAAGAGGCTGATGTACTGGCCAGCCTCTGATTTATTGAACTACCGGGGGGGAGGGCACTTCTCCATGACAGGGTATTGCTAGCTGGCGTCTCCAGGACACCACGCCTTTGCCAGTCTTCCCAGAAATTCAAATTACTAGTCAGAAGTTTGTGTGGTGAGTATCAAGTCAAAGCGGAGGACACTGGGGGGCCTTGAGTGGTGACTTGTCCTGGCTGTGAGAAGCCTGAAGCTCGCCGTCTGCCTCACGGCTCCGTGGCCGTACGTGCAGGATGGGTAAGTCACTTCCTCCTCTAGACAGAACTTGGGGAGGGGCAGAAGGAGGAGCCTGGGCTGGTTGGCTGCCCTTCCACCAACCAGAGACCTTAGGGTTCTATATCCTTTCTTGGACACTCACTTCAGTAAAATTGATTTCATTCATTCAGAGGAAGTCTTCTAGTTGTCTTAACTGCACTTCAGAGGCTTTTACCAAGTTTCCACAACATAAGCCCATGTCACACCGTCTGTGCCTTTGCCAGATGACTAAATCCTCTCCTGTGATGTTGGCCTCCACTTGTATTCCCATTCATGGTCTCATCCTTCCTCTCCAGCCTGAATTGGATCCTCCAACTGACTTTCTCTCCAGCACATCCAACTCAGCCCATCCAAACTCATCTTGGGCTTCTCCCATCCCCTACCTGCTGTCTCCCCAGATGGAGGCCCCAGTGTCCATCGAGCCTCTCCAACCCAAATCCTGAGGCAGCCGTGGGTCTTCTTCTTTTTTTTTTTCCCCGTGGGTCTTCTTTATCTTCTTTCTTTACCTCCCATGCCCATCATTTTGAGCCCTGCAACTTTCTATCTTTTTTTTCCCCCTACAATTTAAGTACATTGAATCTACTGCAAGATATGATGATATGAAGGACAGGGAAGGCTAGCATACTGCGGCCTGTGGGGTTGCAAAGAGTAAGACATGACTGAGCGACTGAACAAAAACAATGATGTACAGTGCCAGGCCATCCTTTTGTCTGGGGAAAGTGAAAGTCGTGTCCAACTCTTTGTGACCCCATGGACTTACATAATCCATGGAATTCTCCAGGCCAGAATACTGGAGTGCGTAGCCTTTCCCTTCTCCAGCGGATCTTCCCAACCCAGGAATCAAACTGGGGTCTGTCCAGTAGTCATCATTAATAATAAAGCTAGATGTAGATGTTTGATGTTTGCTCTTGCACCCTTGTATCTTCAAAAGTCAATCCCTAGTTCATTGCTTCCCATACACCTGGCTACCAGACCAGAACACAGCAGTCACATCAGCAGACGGTTGTTAGGAGCAACCATTACACATGGAGAGAGGAGCCAAGAGAAAGGAAATAGAGCCCACAAATTACTCTAAAGTTTGGATCAGGTATAGCTAGTCAAACTTTGCAACATATTGTGCAAGGATTACAGAGCTTAGAGTCAAATAAAAGTTATCAACGCCTTCAACTGATATCCCTTGGCTGCTTGAGAACAAGAGCCATTGCTAATTATCCAGTTTGCTGTGTGTGCATGTTCAGTTGCCTCAGTCGTGTCTGACTCTTTGCGACCTTATGGACTGTAGTCCGCCAGGCTCTTCTGTCCATGGGATTCACTAGGCAAGAATACTAGAGTGGGTTGCCGTTCCTTTCTCCAGGGGATCTTCCTGACCCAGGGATCAAACCTGGGTGTCCCGCATTGCAGGCGGGTTCTTCACTGTCTGAGCTACCAGGGAAGCCCAGTTTGTCCTTTACTCCTTCAGATTTTAAATCTATCCCTGTGAACACTGCCCGCCACTCCTCAGAGTGTGAACAAGAAGACCTCAAACAGCTCCAGGTTCCTCTGCTGCAGACTTCTTAAACTGTGTTGACAGCCCAGGAGGGGACTGTCACAAGCAGCTTCACCCCAAACTCTTAGAGCAGGTTTTGAGGAGCACTTTACAGGAATCTAGAATCTCTTTTGGCCAAAGACTTCCTTGCTGGTCTGACTGCCTCCGGTGGTGCAGTCACAAGTTACCCATCTAAAACGCGGCCACCACACCCTCTCTTTGTTTACAAAAGTTCAGTGGCTCTTCATCTACGGGACAGAATCCAAGCTCCTTGGCCCAGCGGCTATGCCTTTCAAATCCTGCCTGCCTCCCTCGCCAGTCTCAACATGTTCCTCTTTGAGCCTCCTTGTAATAATAAACTTCTTGTTTTGTTTTGGTTTAGTTGCTTGATATTTTTGTTTTCCCCAATCATCCTGGGTCTTTGCTGCCTCCTTCCTGGAATGTTCTCACCAGTTAACTTCTCCTTGTCCTGAAAGGGGGCTCCCCTGGTGGTTCAGGCGGTAAGTAATCTGCCTGCAATACAGGAGACCTGGGTTCGATCCCTGGGTCAGGAAGATCCCCTCCAGAAGGGAACGGCTACCCACTCCAGCATCCCATGGGGTCGCAAAGAGTTGGACACGACTGACGCTTTGACTTTGACTTTGTCCTGAAAGGCTCCCCAAAAGAGGCAAAGCTCCCCTCCTCTAGGAAGTCTGCTCTGCCTCCCGCCTCTCTCTGTGCTGGTTGGGTCAGGGTCCCCTCTTTGTGCTGTTGCTGTGCACCGGGCATCTCTCTGTCCTTGAACTCACCGTACGCCGGTATTTCAGAGTCTGCGTGCCTGCTTCCCCCGACCTGGTATCAAGGCCCTCCTGCAGTCAGTCCTTTGCCCCTCCTTCCTTCCCAGCCCCTGATGTGGCATTGGGAGGCACTGGGGCAGAGCTGAACTTGTTGGCAGCCTGTTCACAGGCCCCCCTGATGGGCTTGCTTCCACAACACCCTATTCCCAGCAGTTTCATACCCACAGTGTAATCAATTCCTAATGTCAGTGCCCCAAATCTGAAGGTCCTTGACTTTCTAGAGATCCTTCCATGAGCAAGTACCACCTGAAAAGTTATTTTTGTTTGGAGAAGTGATGGGGAGCAAGAGACAGGGGTTTCATCCTGACTTTCCTCTCACAAGCCGTGCAACTCCGGACAAGGGTTCCACTCTGTGCACCTCAGTTTGGTCTCCTATAAACAGGAATGACAAGTGCACCCAGCTTATACAGTTGTAACAGAGGTCAAGTGGGTTCGTATGTGTAAACACGTAGAGTCACGCCTGGCCCAGAGTGAGCACTGCATAACGTTAGCCTGTCTTGTTATTTTCATGGGGAAATACTTCCTTGCTTCTTCCAGTTTCCAGTGACCCCAGGCATTCTTTGATTTGTGGCAGCAAAACTCTACTCTCTGCCTGTCTCCCCACAAGACTTTCTGTGTGCATGTCTATGTGGCCTTTTCCATGCCTTGTAAGGACACTTCAACTGGATAAACCATCTTAATCCAGCAGGATCTCATCTCGACTCTTACCTTAAATGCATCTGCATGGATCCTATTTCCAAACAAGGTCCCATCTGAGGTTCCAGGTATACATGAATTTTGCGAGGACACTATTCAACTGATTACAATCAGTCTCTGGGTTTAGGGGTTCCAGATCAGAAAATCATCTAGGAGCTCTGGATGCTTCATAATGACCCATTAGTACAACTTTGCAGCTTTTATGTTTTCTATAGTTCTGTGGTCCTCTCAAGTTCTCAACAGAGCCCAATAAGGGCAGAATCAAGACAGAAAGAGACACACAGCCCAAGCTCTCCAGTTCTCCTTTATAACTCACCTGTTTGAACCTCAAGGGGCTAAAGAGAATGCTGAAAAATGAAGAAAAATAAGATGGGAAGATTTAATTTTACACCCCTCATCTTATGCCTCTTATACCTTGGTATATTTGCTCAAAAACGCTGCCCATCAACCCAGAAACTCTTTGCATGCTTGCTCAAGTGCCTTTGTTCATATGCCCATGGCTTTGACCATTGGTGCCCAAAGACTGAGCTATAAGACAAGAGGAAAGGGCACGCATGTACGGATGGGTTCCCGCAGCTTACGTGAGAGCACCAGTCATTATGAGCCACCCAGCTGGCCCTCTGATGGAGCCCACTACACCGCCCATCTCAGAGGCCCGAGGGTGTGGACTCAGGAGAGGCAGGAAACTCAATCTCGTTATTCATACCCTCAGAAAGAGTGTGGGTACCATATATAAAAGGACCAAAAAGATTACAAACAGGATAAGGAACTATAAGCAAATAACATTTTAAAAGCTTAAAAAGCAGTAAACATGTACTTGTTTGGTAATACTATAGAAGTTGCCTTTAAAAAAAAAATCTATCAACTAGCCTGTAGGCTCTGTGAGGTTAGGATACTGAAATCTGTCACTGTAATGCCCAGCCCATAGGAAGCATTCAATAAATCATTCTTGACTGAATGAATGTTAAGGTTTTGTTAAATGCCTACCAGGTGCCAGGCACAGAGTAAATTAAAATACCCCTTAGAGACAATATAGAATTGATTCAGAATGAGCAGCATAAAATTTCTTTACTTAAAAAAATGCATTGAGTTAAAAATTATAAAGGTCATGGGGGTAAAGAAATGGCATAGATTTCACAAGGCACCCTTGAAAAGTAGCCATCTGGTCTCCTCAATAAATAGTGCTGGGATAGCTTGACCACTGTCTAACACAATATCCCTCCCAATTAAATATGGATTAAAGACTTGAATGTAAGACCCAAAACCTAAAACGTTCTAGAAGAAAACATCAGTGGTAAGCTCCTTGACACCAGTATTGGCAATGAATTTTGGGATGTGACACCAAAAGCAAAGGCAACAAAAGCAGAAATAAATGAGGGGATGCATCAAACTAGAGCAAAGCAAACCATCAATAAAATGAAAAGGCAGCCTACCAAATGAGATAAAATATTTGCAAGTCATATATCCGATAAGGGTTTAATACCCCAAATATATAAAGGATTTACACAACTCATTAGCAAAAAAAAAAAAAGCACTATGATTTAAAAATGGGCAAAAGGGACTTTCCTGTTGGTCCAGACAGATTAGAAGTCTGTCTGCCAGTGTAGGTGACACGGTTCGATCCCTGGTCCAGGAAGATTCCACATGCCGCAGAGCAAGTAGACTGATGGTCGCCATGGGTTGGGGTGGAGGATGGGTGATGACGGTCAAAGGTACAAATTTCCAGTTTATAAGATGAAAAATTTCTGGTGATCTAACGTATGGTCTGGTGGCTATAGTTAATAATATTATACTATGTACTTTAACATTGCTAACAGAATAAATCTTGAATGTTCTCACTAAAAAAAAAAAACTAACTGAAGTGATAGCTATATTAACTTTATCATGGTAATATCTTACAATATATATGTGTATCAAGTCATCACATTGTACACCTTAAACTTCCACAATGTTAGATATCAAGTATATCTCAATAAAGTTGGGAATAAAATACTCCAGCAAAAAAAAGTTCATTGACAATGAGTGATTAAGACCTGATTGTCAACTTAGAGGGGTGGGATGAGGGGGAAGTGGGAAGGAGGTTCAAGAGGGAGGGGATGTATGTGTACCCATGGCTGATTCATTTGATGTATGGTAGAAACCAACACAATATCATAAAGCGATTATCCTTCAATTAAAAGAAAGACCTGTCAGGGGCAGAGATCAGGGATGGAGGAGGGCAGGGACTTACAGAGAGGCCAGTCCTGTTCTCAGATTCAGGTGTGACATAAGTTAAAGGGAGGAAGTGGTTTGTTTGGACTTTGCTGGGGGTTGAGCCAGGACCCAGGCCCTTCACAGGTAGGAGCAAGAAGTCCCCAGGAGGAAGAACCTGACCAGGGCGCTCCACATTGCTGCCTGAAGACTAGACCAGATCCCAGAGTATACACTTAGCCTCTAGTCAAGAGGACGCTCAGGGACACCTCTGGCCTTGCTGTAGAGTGGCCCTCCACATTAGACAGGACCCACAGGCAAAGGAAAAACCCCAAGCCCCATCTATCCTGGAAGGAAAGTCCTCTTGAAGTGGGTAGTGTAGTTAACATGATTTTAGAGAAGGAAAGAACACACTTTAAGAATCCAGGGACTTCTCTGGCAGTCCAGTGATTAAGAACCTGCCTTCCAACACTGGATTTGAGCCCTGGTCAGGTTTGATCCCTGGGGAAATGGGTTTGATTCCTGGTTGGGAATAAGATCCCACATGTGGGGCAACTGATGAGCCCGCATGTCACAACTAGAGAGAAGCCCGCATGCCACAAGGCAAGATCCCACATATGGCAACTAGGACCTGACACAGCCAAAAATAAATGAATAAACACTTTTTACAAAGAATCCACTCACATGTGACGACCTCTGAGTGAGAGGCTGCTGAGCTGGGATATAAATTCCTACTGCTATGCTCTTAGCCACACTGCCTTCTACAGCCTCCCTAACTCCAGGGTTCTAAATCTCAGTTCCCTTTTCTGAAAAAGCAGAACAGGTTCCTAATTCCAAGTTACTGGGGCTATTGAATGGCATGATGTACATCATAGCCCAGCGTCCAGCAAGCCGGTGGGAACCAGCGGGGGTTCAGCAGTGCTCTGCTCCTTCCCTGTCTCGGCTTCACGTCAGGCCCTCAGTTCTCACCCAGTGATACGCATCTTAAAGGGCTTTCCATGGTTCTGCTGAAGTTCTAGAATAAACTATTTGGACCTATCAAAAAGTGATCTGTGACTTGGAAAAGCTACCTCATTCTCTGGCCTGTCATGGGTAGGATGTTAGTCTTCATGTTTACCTGGAAGACTTAATGGGAGGATAAAGGACAGGATAAAGCCCAATGTCCACCTTGGGCTTCCCAGGTGGTGCTAGTGGTAAAGAATCTGCCTGCCAATGCAGGAGAACTAAGAGATGCTGGTACAATCCCTGGGTCAGGAAGGTCCCCTGGAGGAGGAATGGCAACCCACTCCAGTGTTCTTGCCCGGAAAATCCCATGGACAGAGGAGCCTGGGCGGGCTACAGTCCCTGGGGTCCCCAAAAGTCAGACACAACTAAAAGTGACTTAACACACAACACACAAAGGACAGGAAGTGAGGAGAGAGCCCAGGGCCCATCTATGACAGACATGCGTGGGACTTCTTCCTCCCTCCACCCTCCACCCTGATGAGCAGGCAGCAGGAATGCTATTTTGGTTTAACTAAAATAAGAGAATTAGGAGGATTACTTTCCAACTAAAATGAGAGACCGCTGAAAGCACTTAAGATGGTTAGTCCAGAGACCAAAGAGTTTAGGGGAACCCGGCTAACTGGGTGCTGGCACCTGTTTGAAATCAGGGCTTCTTGGGGATCAAGAGTTGCCCACACCACTTCCATTTGATTAGGTTTCTGGTGTATTAAAGGAAAAAAAGTTGTTGTTGTTTTTTCTTTTTAAGGAAAAATATTTAGTATTTAAAAAAATACTAAAGTGGTGTTGCAAATACTATGGCATATCTTAAGTATTACCTTTAACAAATGTTAATACAAAATACTGAACATAATACGAATGTTCTAGTCATAGGGTAATTGTTGTTTAGACACTAAGTCGTGTCCTACTCTTGTGACTCCGTGTTTTGTAGCCCACCAGGTTCCTCTGCCCATGGAACTTTTGTACTCTCACAAGAGTACTGGAATGGGTGGCCATGTCTTCCTCCAGGGGACCTTCCCCACCCAGGGATCAAACCCACCTCTCTTGAGTCTCCTGAGTTGGCAGGCAGATTCTTTACCACTGGGAAGCCCAGGGTAATTACTAGATGTAGGCATATGTTGAAAATCTTAATTCACAGTGTACTGCAGGCAATGTTGGCTCGCAATGGGACACAATGGTTTTCAATCCTATCAGGACACTG
Organism: Redunca redunca; assembly: GCA_006410935.1. Lineage (NCBI taxonomy): Eukaryota > Metazoa > Chordata > Mammalia > Artiodactyla > Bovidae > Redunca > Redunca redunca. The sequence continues at coordinate 385,693 of SJYQ01004502.1, forward strand.
ACTTGCAAAAAAAAAGTCAACATTTGGAGTCTGGAGGTGGGTCTGAGTGTGATCTGTCTCTGTCATGATGGACCCAGTGGAAGGGAGCCTGGACATTCTGCTGGCCACAGAGATCAGAATGCCCCCTGGAGCCCACACTTGGAGAAGACAGGGTTCTCCTGGGCTGTGCATCCCCCACCGCCTAACGCCCAGCAAGGAGCCGGGGCGGGGTGGGGAGTAGTTAGTGAGTTACACGGTTGGCAGGTGCACAGGACATCCATGCCGCCGGAGCAGCTATTTGTAAATTTCGTGGGTCCAAGGAACCCTCTGAAAGTCTGATGGAACCCAGGACCTTCTCAGAAGAATTCCATCGCCCCATCCATCCATGCACATTTTTCCCTAAAGAGCTCCCGGGAGTCCATAGACCCCAGGGTGAAGCCTCTGGCCCAAGGCGGGCACTGGCACTTCCTAGCGTCTATTTGAATTACGTCCCTGGCCCCGCGGAGCACCTGGAGCCCCGCCTGGGGCGCAGACTGGCGATGGGGCGTGGACGGTGGCCGCGCTTCGCCTCCTTCCCTTCCGGGGATCCGAGTGGTCCAGTCGGAGCGGGGCGGGGACCAGGAGGCGGGCCGCACCTGAGGACACCCGAGGCGAGCGGACCGCGGGGCCCGCCGCTGCACCCACAGCCGCGGGGCTCAGAGCCGAGGACCGCGCCGCCGGGTTCCCAGCGCCGCCCCGGGCCGCCGCCCGAGCCATGAAGATGCATTTCTGCATCCCGGTGTCCCAGCAGCGGCCCGACGCGCTGGGGGGCCGCTACGTGGTGCGTCAAGGGGCCCGGGGTGAGAGCGGGCAGGGACAAGACGGGGGCGGGGGTTCACTCCCTCGGCTGATTCGGACTCTGATGTCTCCGTTTGCAGCTGTATTCCGTGTACCTGGACGGGTTTCTGTTCTGCCAGGTGCGTTACAGCCAGCTGCATCGTTGGAACGAACAGGTGAGAGGACCCAGGCGGGCCCTAGCCCGCCCACCCGACTCCAGTGTGGCCCGGCGGCTCTGGGTGCTTGACTGTGACAAGACGCCGCACTTCCTGAGGGCTTTGGGCTCCTAATACGGGTCGTGGTAACCGGTTAATCGTGAATTGTTTGGCATATAGCTCAATGAATACATGTTACCTGGTCTAATCACCTAGGGCTGTGAGGTGAGGTGGGGTGCCCTAGGTAGTTAGTTATCCAACCCACCCCGCCCGGTGCTCCCCACCAGCCCAACCTGGGCTCCATTTCAATGCCAGATGTTTTCCCAAGACAATATCCTTGTGCAAAATGAGCAAACCAAGTCTAGATCAAGGTGTAGTCTTCAGTCTCTGGGACATGAGTACTGGGCTTCCCTGGTGGCTCAGATGGCAAAGAATCTGCCTGCGATGCAGGAGACCCAGGTTCAATCCCTGGGTTGAGAAGATCCCATGGAGAAGGGAATGGCAACCCATACCAGTATTCTTGCCTGGGGATTTCCATGGACAGAGGAGTCTGGCGGGCTACAATCCAAGGGGTTGCAAAGAGTTGGACACGACTGAGTGACTAACACTTTCTTTCTCCCAGAGTTTAATTTCCCCGCTTTGAAAAGGTGTGTCTCTATTTTTGTTTTCAAAGGAAGGTATTCATCGGCTTCAAATAGTGGGGAGACTGGAAACCCAGGAAACAGAGGAATTATGAAACTTGAAGGCCATTTCCACTCTAGTTTCTCACTCTGATGTCCGGATGACAGTCTCTTCCAGCATGCAGACCGATTTATTAACCAGGCCTAATGGGTTTTGTTTTCCTAACAAGGAAGTGTTGCAAATCATCACAGTGGGTTAGAGGAGTTCATGGAAGTTTGGAAATGAACTTCACCTTTCCCCCACCTTCATGCAATTTTTGTTTGTTTTTTTTAAGATTTTGTATCCCAATTATAAAGAACACATACCTAAAGTTAGAAAGAAAAAAAGGAAAAAGAAAAAACTTGCCTCGGCAATAGATATTAACATTTTGGGGAGAGTCCATTCAGATAATCTCTGGTTTCTAGTGAGTAAATAGATCATATTTTCTTTTAAGACCGTTTTCTGTTGATGGACAGCTCAGTTCCTTTATTATATTATTATAAAAACATCACTGAAGTGAGCCTTCTTCCTCATACATTCCAGTGTGTTGGAAAAGTCCATTTTCAAAGTATGACTAAGATTCTCTGGATTCAGGGAAAACAGGTATAATGTGGTTGTGACTTTTTGTGGTCATTTTTGAACTGCTAGCACCTAACACAGTGCCTGTGACCCAGCAGGTCCTCAGGAATGACTGTCAGTGGCTGAATAAAAAGGGCATGGATTCAGACTTTTGAAGGATGACAAGCTACTTGTGACTGAAAACTGCCTGGGGAGTTGGGAGGACTACAGATGGGGAACTCAAAGGAAGAGATGGTATAGTTGGTTTAGGCAGTTGTACGATGAACATGAGGGTCACCTCCCACCCTCATCTGCCTCCTGCACGTGAGGTCGGGCTGGGGAGGTGGCCATCACAGGTAAAAAGCAGGAGTCGGCAGAGAAGGGAGAGATGGACTGACCACTTCCTGGCTGGACACCCCACCTCTTCTCTGATCTTCAATTTTTTCATCAGAAATGATCAGGTAGGCGGTTGTGGATGTCAGCTTCACCAGGCTCTTGTGAAGGTTAGAATCCACGTTCTCAGAAAACCTGGTGCATAGTTATGTGCTCGGTACATATTTACTGACGCAGAGGCTTGCCCAGCCCTCCTTAACCAACTCAGAAAGATGCTTGTTTTCAGAAAAATTCAGACCTATCAAATCCTAGCAGGCCCTGAAGCAGAAACACAAAGCCAATTCTTCTGATCTCCACAAAGATCTGCCTTTTGTAGAGTATACAATGGATACTGATGAATACTTCGTATTTGTTTTTCAAAATTCTAAAGTGAGGATTTCTTTAGCCATTTTCCAGCCATCTTACATGTATCATTGTTTCCCTTTTCTGTAGGAACAGTTCCTTTTAAATAAACTATTTAGATCTTAGGAGGTGGCTATTGGTATTATTAATTTAGAACAATGACTAACAGTTACTCTGTGCTAAGGTTGGTGCCAAGAGCTTTATATGTAATATTGTGTTTAATTTTTATAACAGTCTTATGAGCTAAGATTATAATTAGCCCCATTTAACAGATGAGAAAACTGAGGTACAACTTGCCCAAGGTCATACCACTCCAAGTGTTGGAGCCAAGATTTGATCTCTGGAACCTGCTCTAACCATTTTGTGGTTCCTTATCAAAGTTGGCAAAATATCAGAAAAACAGACTATCAGAAAAACAACTGCATCCTAAGCTAATATTTTTTTTTTACTTAATTTAAGCATAGTATAATAAAATTCCCCAACTGTATGTGTCTAGTGTGATGAATTATAAATATATTTAATCTACCATCACCATAATCGAGACAGAGAACAGTTTCCACACTCTTAATGTTTCCTTGTCCCCTTTGCCCTTGATCCCCTCCCTCCACCTCAAGTCCCAGACAACAAGATCTGCTTTCCGTCCTTAGAGTTCCTGGCACAAGATTTTATTCCATCTGCCCAAGAAGCCCCTATAAGATTGGCATTGCAATCGTTATCATTACTCCCATTTTATAGATGAAAGTCCAAGTAAGTTTGCTAGATTTAGCAAATAAAAATATAGGCTCCTCAGTTAAATGTGAATTTCAGATAAATAACAAACACTTGTCTAGTATTAGTCAGATCAGTCGCTCAGTCTTGTCCGACTCTTTGTGACCCCATGAACCGCAGCACGCCAGGCCTCCCTGTCCATCACCAACTCCTGGAGTCCACCCAAACCCATGTCCATTGAGTCGGTGATACCATCCAACTATCTCATCCTCCGTCATCCCCTTCTCCTCTTGCCCTCAATCTTTCCCAGCATCAGGGTCTTTCCAAATGAGTCTACTCTTTGCATCAGGTGGCCAAAGTATTGGAGTTTCAGCTTCAACATCAGTCCTTCCAGTGAATACCCAGGACTGATCTCCTTTAGGATGGACTGGTTGGATCTCCTTGCAGCCCAAGGGACTCTCAAAAGTCTTCTCCAACACCACAGTTCAAAAGCATCAATTCTTTGGCGCTCAGCTTTCTTTATAGTCCAACTCTCACATCCATACATGACCACTGGAAAAACCATAGCCTTGACTAGACAGACCTTTGTTGGCAAAGTACTAGAATATCTCCTGCAATATTTGAGATACTCTTAACTGAGCATCCTCTATTTTATCTGGCAACCCTAAGTCAGAGACCAAAATGTTGGCTGACTTCCCCCAGCCTCTTCTCAGCAGTTTTTATTCTTCCTACTCCATGGAAGATGTAAAATGGCTAAGAATTCTTAATCTGATTTAATATTAATACTGAGCACAATAAAAAAGGAGACAATATAAAGNCAAAGTACTAGAATATCTCCTGCAATATTTGAGATACTCTTAACTGAGCATCCTCTATTTTATCTGGCAACCCTAAATCAGAGACCAAAATGTTGGCTGACTTCCCCCAGCCTCTTCTCAGCAGTTTTTATTCTTCCTACTCCATGGAAGATGTAAAATGGCTAAGAATTCTTAATCTGATTTAATATTAATACTGAGCACAATAAAAAAGGAGACAATATAAAGTCCCCATCTGTGTTTATGAATGTGTGTGTCATGTGTATGTTTGGTGAGTAGAAGTTTATTTCCAATTGATTTGGAAGTTCTGCATCACAATAGAACAGAAATTTCATCTTAATAGGATTAACTGATTACTCATTTACTTAAGAATATTTACTAAGTACCTATTAAATGGCAAGCACTATGTTAAATTAAGTGAAGACTCTGACTTTTAGCACATGTGATTTTTGGATTTATGAATTGGATTTCTATTTTGTATATTGGTGGAGTGGAAGTCGCTCAGTTATGTCAGATTTTTGTGACACCATGGACGGTAGCCCACCAGGCTCCTCTGTCTGTGGAATTCTCCAGGAAGAATACTGGATTGGGTAACCATTCCCTTCTCCAGGGGATCTTCCCAACCCAGGGATCAAGCCCAGGTCTCCTGCATTGCAGGCAGATTCCTTATCATCTGAGCCACCAGGGAAGCCCTCTGCAATTGAGAAGGAGAACCTGACTGAGGTGATGTGGCCCCTGCCCCTTCTGTGGGAGGCTAATGTGTATAAGACTGACCTGAGGAAAGATGGCTGTGTTTCCCAGAGGTCAGCTGTGACCTGTGCTCTCTGAAGTCATGGCCGGCAGCCCGGTTCCCACGGAGGCTCTCAAGTTCTGGCAGCTTCCCTTCCACTGCTGAGTGTTATCCGTCTCTCTGCCACAGGAACTCCCTGACCTGACTGCTTTCTGTGCCTCTAAATGAATAAAATCGGTTTGATCTATGCCCTTGCCTGTATCACCTCCCTCAAGGGGAGTTAAATCTGTGAAAGAAACCTTTAATTGGCTCATTTTGGCCATCCTGTGTAAAGGAGGCTGGACTCTGTGGTGAGGATGCTTGCCTCTTTGGAAACGCCCTGCTGGCATCAGTCTCAGCAATGCTGACAAGCCTTGCGGAGGATCCTCCGTGCGAGCGGAGGGCTCCGCACTGGTTCCGTCTTCTTCCCTGCCAGGTGCTGACTCAGTCTTGGCTCCTACCTGATATTTCTTCTTTCCCCGACTCAGACCGTCTGTTCTCACGAGCTGGCTCACTTCCCCGTCCTGAGAAGGCCTCTGCCTATTGGGCCGTGGGTTAGAGACCAGCCTTTCTCAAGGGTCACCTCAAGCTCCACCTCGTCTGGGAAGTCCCCCTTAACTGCACAAGACGCCTTTCTCTGATTCCTGTGCCACTTTGTGTTTAAACCTTGTTGCTTTCCCCTTCTTTGTATGAAGATTTTGTTTTCCCTCTTTATTTAGTTGAGAAGCCCAAATACTTAAATGAAGGAATGAATGAAGGCTGTAGGCATACCATATCCAGCACAGAATCCTGTTTTAAGGGAGGCCCAATAGAGATTTGATGGAGGAGGAGGATGGGAGGGAAAGAGGGCAAGGAGAAGGAAAAAGTGGTGAAAAGACTGTGTCCAAGTTCTGCTGCTCATTGGTCTTGGTTTAAGTCACTTCAGCGGCCTGAGTTACTCATTGTCAACTAACCTTGTTGTCCAGGTGAGAGGATGTGGTCAGATTGCCCTCGTTACCAGGGTGGGAGGGTGACAGGGCTCATGACCATGATGATCACCTACTTCACAGGACTGTACTGAGGAAGAAATGGGAAAACACCCAAGACCTATGTTCTTTGGTACAAAATCCCACAGTCCAGGTTGATTTGAGCTTGTGATTCTTTATCTGGACAATCTGAGGTTTTTAATACATGGGGCCTTCGAAGGTGGGATGACTGAGTCAACATCAGAAACAGAGGCTATCAAGAGGACAGTGTTGTGCCTGTAACTCCACTTGTCCCAGGTCACCGCCGAGGGATAGAAATAGGGGGCTGCAAGTGCATGTGGCATCTCCAGATAAAAGGTCACAGCTCAAATCAACCTGGACTGTGGGGTTTTGTACCAAAGAACATCAGTCTTGTGTATTTTCCCATTTCTTCCTCACTACAGTCCTGTGAAGTAGGTGATCATCATGGCCATGAACCCTGTCATCCTCCCACCTTGATAACGAAGGCAATCTGACCCACATCCTCCCACCTTGGCGTCAAGGTTCATTTGGCCAGTAGAGTTATCTTCATGTTAAGGGGCAGAACTGTACGATGGAGAAATTGGAGCAGGAGCCTGTGCTGGAATTTAAAAAAATAATGTTACCTGAACATGATTTTTCAAAGCAAGCAAACAAAAACACCTCTTACTAAAGGAACACAAGAGGGGCATTTTCCTTTCTGATCTCTTGAAACAGTTTTTGAAAGTGTTGGGGCTAATTCTGCTGCTGCTGCTGCTGCTTCATTTGTGTCCGACTCTTAGCGACCCCGTGGACTGCAGCCTACCAGGCTCCTCCGCCCATGGGATTTTCCAGGCAAGAGGACTGGAGTGGGGTGCCATTGCCTTCTCCAGGGGCCAACTCTAATAACATAATTCTCAGTATCCGAGTGCTTTTAATAGGTAAACTCTGTACTATTTGAGACCAATAGAAAAGACTGTATTCTGGTAGAGTTGGAGAATTTGTGCGTTTGGGATTGACTTTTGGTGGACTTTACTGCACGGTTTGTTGTGTTTCTCCTCCCCTTAGACCAGTGCTTGAGAAAGGAGGGGAAAGATTCCTTGAGAAGTCAGCTCTGGTTGTAAAACCTGCTGGGAGAGTTTTGGTTCTGGGGTGGGTATTAGGACCTTAATCCTTGTTGACTTTTCATCCAGCTCTTGGCTGTAGGGCTCCTCCCAGATCTCCCCTGGGTAACCCAGACAGCCCTTCATGTTCAAGGACAATTCAATTCCCACCCATTTGGGAGCATCTGTGATGTTTATGCAGAGAAGGCAGTGGCAACCCACTCCAGTTCTCTTGCCTGGAAAATCCCATGGGTGGAGGAGCCTGGTGGGCTGCAGTCCATGGGGTCGCTAAGAGTCAGACTGAGCGACTTCACTTTCACTTTTTTTTTTTTTTTACACTTTCACTTTTCACTTTCATGCCTTGGAGAAGGAAATGGCAACCCACTCCAGTGTTCTTGCCTGGAGAATCCCAGGGACAGGGGAGCCTGGTGGGCTGCCGTCTATGGGGTCGCACAGAGTTGGACACGACTGAAGCAACTTAGCAGCAGCAGCAGCAGCAGCAGTAATGTTTATGAACACTTGACAAGAAGTCTCTTCACTACGAACAAAGCTAGTGGAGGTGATGGAATTCCAGTTGAGCTATTTCAAATCCTGAAAGATGATGCTGTGAAAGTGTTGCACTCAATATGCCAGCAAATTTGGAACACTCAGCAGTGGCCACAGGACTGGAAAAGGGCAGTTTTCATTCCAATTCCAAAGAAAGGCAATGCCAAAGAATGTTCAAACTACCGCACAATTGCACTTATCTCACAAGCTAGTAAAGTAATGCTCAAAATTCTCCAAGCCAGGCTTCAGCAATACGTGAACCGTGAACTCCCTGATGTTCAAGCTGGTTTTAGAAAAGGCAGAGGAACTANAATCACTGCAGATGGTGATTGCAGCCATGAAATTAAAAGACGCTTACTCCTTGGAAGAAAAGTTATGAGCAACCTAGATAGTATATTCGAAAGCAGAGACATTACTTTGCTGACTAAGGTCTGTCTAGTCAAGGCTATGGTTTTTCCTGTGGTCATGTATGGATGTGAGAGTTGGACTGCAAAGAAGGCTGAGCGCCAAAGAATTGATGCTTTTGAACAGTGGTGTTGGAGAAGACTCTTGAGTGTCCCTTGGACTGGAAGGAGATCCAACCAGTCCATTGTGAAGGAGATCAACCCTGGGATTTCTTTGGAAGGAATGATGCTAAAGCTGAAACTCCAATACTTTGGCCACCTCATGCGAAGAGTTGACTCATTGGAAAAGACTCTGATACTGGAAGGGATTGGGGGCAGGAGGAGAAGGGGATGACTGAGGATGAGATGGCTGGATGGCATCACGGACTCGATGGACATGAGTCTGAGTGAACTCCGGGAGTTGGTGATGGACAGGGAGGCCTGGCGTGCTGCGATTCATGGGGTCGCAAAGAGTCGGACATGACTGAGCGACTGAACTGAACTGAACTGAACTGAACTGACAAGAAGAAGACTGCCTTTTAAAGATCACTCAATCAATTAATCAGGAAATAAGTGCATGCAAAGAAGACCAATTCCTGCTTCTGCTTAATGGAATTAGCAGAGAGGGGTGCATGAATCCCTTGCCTGTGATGATGCAATGACTGAGGGGCCTGTGGATCCTCTCTGGCACAGCAGGAAGATTTCCTCGAATTTAAAAGAAACAGAATTGTTGCTCTAATATTTTATAGTGCTAGATTTAAAGAAAAAATGACAAATAACTACTGGAATCTGGTGGGTAATTTATTGTTTCCATTTCATAAAATTTCTTTTCAGCTGGAGGATAGTTGCTTTACGATGTCATGTTGGTTTCTGCCGTAAAACAACGTGAATCAGTCACAAGTATATATGTGTCTCCTCCCTCTTGAACCTCCCACGCCATGCCACCCCTCTAGGTTGTCACCGAGCACCAGGCTGAGCTCCCTGTTTATGCAACGACTTCCCCGTAGTGATCTCTTTTCTGTATGGTCCTGTGTATGTCTCAGCGCTGCTGTCTCAGTTCATCCCACCCTCTCCTTCCACCCGCCCCCCACTGTGTCCACACGTCTCTTCTCTGTGTCTGCATCTCTATTGGGCAGGTAATTAAATGAGAGGCAGTAGGGGTGGTAGGAACAGCCTGAGAGAATAGAAACTCAAGTGATTCTGGACCCTCTTGTTTTTTTAAGAGAGGCCAGAGCATCGGTTTTCCTTTTTTTAAAAAAAATAAATATTATTTTTATGGACCAATCTCAGATTTATTATTTTTTTAAGTGCAAAGATGGTATAGAGTTCTCATCTCCCTTGCACCCACTTTCCCCTGCTGTTTTCCATAGGTATGGTACTTGGATTACAGGGGCTTTCCAGGGAGTGCCAGTGGTAACGAACCCACCTGCCAATGCAGAACTAAGAGATGACGGTTCAATCCCTGGGTCAGGAAGGTCCCCTGGAGGAGGAAATGGCAACCCACCCCAGTAATCTTGCCTGGAAAATCCCATGGACAGAGAAGCCTGGGTGGGCTGCAGTCCATGGGGTCCCAAAGAGTTGGACCCGACTAAAAGTGACTTAACACAATGAACCTGTATTGATGCAGAATTACAAACTACAGTCTACATTTATTCCAACTTCTTTGGTCTTTACTTAATGTCCCTCTGTTCCAAGGCCACGTCCAGGCCCCACATTAAACTGTAATGTCTCTTTAGTCTCCTCCTGACTGTGACAGTTCCTCAGGCTTTCCTTGTTGTTCATGATTTTGACAATTTTGAGGAGTATTGGGCAGGTAGTTTGTGAAATGTCCCTCTATTGGACTTGGTCTGAGGTTATTCAGATGACCAGACTGGGTTTATGGTTTTGAGAGAAAGACCCTGGGGGACAAGTGCTTCTAATCACATCTTGTCTGGGACAGTTGCTATTGATCTAACATTCTTGATATTGCCCTTGGCCACCTGGCTGAGGGAGTGTTGGTCAGGTTTCTCCATATAAAGTTACTTCTTTCCCTGCCTTTCCACACTGTGCTCCTAGGAGGGAGGTCGCTGTGCAGAGACCACACTCAAAGACTGAGGATTTATGTTCCATCTCCTTGTGGGATGAAGTATCTGTATACATTATTTGGGATTCTTCTGCACCAGGATTTGTCTATTCTCTCTGATTTATTTATTTAGTTAATAATTTATATCTGGACTATAAATTATTATAGACTCCTGGATATAATACTTCTGGAGTGGACTCCTGGATATTTATACTTTGGGCTGTACTTCAATTAGACTTTATGTTATTGTTCAAATTGTTCCAGTTTGGCCTGTGGGAACTCTTTCAGTTTGTTCCTCTGTTTCTTTGACATACCTCTATTGTTGACTTTTGTTTGCTTTGCACACTTTCTTATTTTCTGGCACTACAAGATTCCCCAGACTCATCTTTTCTTTTTTTTTGGCCCCACTGTGTGGCAGGTGGGATTTTTGTTCCCCGACCAGGGATCAAACATGTACCCTCTGCATTTGAGGCATAGAGTCTTAACCACTGGACCTTAAGGAAGTCCCAGTCCCAGACTCATCTTGTGTATTTCCTGCCTCGGTCCTAGAATCAACCATTCCTTCATGGAGTCCTAGTTGCTTTTATTGGAGAATAACATTAAAACCAATATCTGGCACTAGGTGTGTTCACTGCCACAGTGTCATTGCTTTTAGACCCTCTCAGCTGAAAGAGCAAGAAAATATATGTGCATATATGCATGTCTGTAAATAAATACCTCTGCGTGTAGCCATCTGTGTCGAAATTAAGTTAAATGTGAGTTCACACCAATGACTTCAACGGTAACCCCTCACCACATGGCTCACTCTAGCCTGCTCCCTTATCTGAAAACTCTCATTACAACAGAGAGAGACCACTCACACCACCTGCCTTCCGGTGACTTGATTGTTCCATTCTGTGGGCACATATTGAGGTACCAGAATGGTTAGCCTGTATCCACACAGGAAACAGTTTCATCAGCTGGAGCTCAGGGCTTCTGTACAGCTGCTTTTGCCTTTAATTTTACAGACACCACTCATTTGCAAAGTGACTTAGGTCAGCACCTTTTCCCTCATTCCCTCCACTGCAGTTGTTTCCTGTATTTATAATATAGTTAAATTGTTTACTCACAGTCTACATTCCATTCTGGGTTTCCCCCCACTTCCTAAATGATTCTTTAAATATTTGCACACATTAAAGTTGCACACATTAAATTGCACACATTAAAGTAAAGTTCAGTAGATTTGCAAATACCTAGTATCATGTATCATAGTATCATACAGACTAGATTCACCACCCTGAAAGATTCCACATGCTGCACCAGTTCAACACCCGCCTTTTCCAAGCTCCTGGTGACCATGGATGTTTTTACTCTCTATATCATTTTGCTTTTCCCCCAAGAATTTCATATAATTGAAGTCATACAGTGTGTTTTTCAGATTGACTTTTTATTTATCAATATGTGTCTCAGTTTCCTCCATGTCTTTTTGTGGCTTAACAACTTATTTCTTTTTGTTGCTGGGGAATATTCCATTGTAGGGATAGACAAGGGTTTGTTTATCCATTCATCTATTGAAGGATATCTCGGTTGCTTTCAGGATTTGGTGATTATGAATAAAGCACCTCTACACATTTGTATGCTGTTTTTGTTTTTTTTTTTGTGGCCACATTTTTCAGATCTGTTGGGTGAATAACTAGGAGTGTAGTTGCTAAATTATGTGGTAAAACTATGTTTACCTTGTAAGAAATGGCCAAAATTTCTTCCAAAGTGGCTGTGACATTTTGTATTCTCTCCAGAGTATAATTTGAATATTTTTAAATTGCAAAAATAAATGTTGGCATCAAATTTAGATTCCCTAGAAATCTAACAAGCAACCTAGCAGACCAAACGAAACATAGGGGAGCTGTGTCTTCCCTACAGGTGGGCAGGCAATGACCTTTCTAAGTGTTAGGTCAACACCGTCCAGTAGAAATGTACATGCTGGTGGAAATGCTCTGTATCTTCTTTGTCCAATTTAGTAGGAACTTGCCATGTTCCCATGTTTCCAGTGGCTACTGAGTATTTTGAAATGTGGTTAGTGAGATGGAGGAGTTGAATTTTAAATTTTAAGTTTAAATTTAAGTAGTCATGGGTGGCTAATGGACGTCTTATCTGGCGGCCCAATTCTGGACCACCCTAAGGATTTTGGCTCGTACTTGAGTGAGATGGGCTGCTATGAAGGATTTTGTGCAGGGCAGAGGAATGATCTGACTTACACTTTTAAGTAACTTTAGATTCTGAATTGGAGAAGGCAATTTCACCCCACTCCAGTACTCTTGCCTGGAAAATCCCACAGACAGAGGAGCCTGGTGGGCTGCAGTCCATGGGGTCGCGAAGAGTTGGGCATGACTGAGAGACTTCCCTTTCACTTTTCGCTTTCATGCATTGGAGAAGGAAATGGCAACCCACTCCAGTGTTCTTGCCTGGAGAATCCCAGGGACGGGGGAGCCTGGTGGGCTGCCGTCTATGGGGTCACACAGAGTCGAACACGACTGAAGCGACTTAGCAGCAGCAGCAGCAGCAGATTCTGTATTAGGAATAGACGGAAGGGGAGCAAGGGCGGAAGCAGAGAGATCTGGTAGAAAGTTACTGCAATAACAAGAGATGACAGGGGTGTGGACAAGAGTGATGGCAGTGGGGGAGGAAGAAGTGGCCAGATTTGGGATCTATTTTGAGTTAGGGCTGGTGCAAGGTAAATATTTGCCAAACACACACTGTATTTTTGACAAAGGTCATGGAATTTTAGTTCGTTCTTGTTTGCAGTCTCATTTCTCTTAGATCTGCTCTCATTTTCTTTAAGCCAGTGAAGTTTCCTGTTCCAGAGGTACCATGTTAAAATCTTACTGGTTTCCTTTCTTCTACTTTAAGGAGAATGATACAATGTCTTATTTTCAAGCTTTCACTGTAAATGTGAGTCTGGAATGAAGGTCATTTTTGATTACCTAATTTAAAAGTTATTTTTGATGCATCCATTATGAGCTTGGATAAAGATAGTTTCCAACATGGTCAGGGTCTTGGGTCACATATGGGTGGGGAAGAGGGTCTGGCAGGGTTTCTGTTGGGATCATATGTCAGCCTTGCAGGACTTTTAGAAACCAACATTGTCCACTAGCAATAGAATGTGAGCTACATATGTAACACTGCAAAATTTTGTGTTAAAATCTTAACATGTTAAAAAAGATTTTAAAAAGAAGTGCAATTAATTTTAATGATATATTTTATTTAATCTGATACATCTAAAATATGATTTCAGTAGGTAATCAATATAAAAAGTTATTGAGGAGGGTATGGTAACTCAGTCCTATATTCTTGCTTGGAGAATCCCACAGACAGAGGAGCCTGGCAGTCTACAGTCCAAAGAGTCGGACACAACTGAAGCTACTTAGCATGCACATTCCTAAAAAGTTATTAGCAAAATGTTTTACATTCTCTTCCCTTTGTACGAAGTCTTCCCTTAAAACTAGAGTGTATTTTACACCCACCACCCATCTCAGTTTGGACTAGCTGAGTTTTCAGAGGCTACCAAATTAGACTGCACAACTCTGAGCATCTGCTGTTCTGTTCAAATTGAGTGGGTGTGGGGAGGGGGAATTAAATTCCTAACTCTCATCATTGATATCACGAATACTATTGGGGAATGAATTAAAGGAGTATTGTATGATGTGACTGATGGGCAGTTGTGTAAAAACAAATGAAAGATTAAAATATACCCCAAATCTACCAAACTCAGACTGGAGTTGTCAGTCTGAGATACATCTAACAGTGTTCTGGAAACCTATACTAAAATAAAATCCTCTTTAGGAAAATCAAGGTATCACCTTTTCCTCCTTTTGACCATCAGTTCAGTTCAGTTGCTCAGTCGTCTCCGACTCTTTGCGACCATCAGGAAGTGTTAATTTTAGATAAAGTGCTGGAGAGAGACTTTCCCCAGCGGGGCCTTAGGTGTCTCACCAACCTTGAACGGTAGGTGCTTTGCCTTAACCTTGTGTTTTCTGGATCTTTCAGCTGAAGCGGGTGTTTGGAAATTGCCTGCCACCCTTTCCACCAAAGTACTATCTTGCAATGACCACCTCTATGGCTGACGAGAGAAGGGACCAGTTAGAACAATATTTGCAAAATGGTATGTATTTGGATTTTTAAAAACAGGTCTGTGGAAATGTGAAGGTTTATATCTGTCCTCAGTGGCTCTTAGTATATTTACAGAATTGTGTAACCACCACCGTCACATAATCTGAGAGCATTTTTACCACCCCAAAAGAAATTTTATACCTGTTATCAGCCACTTCCTATTTCTCTCCCTTATCAGCCCTTGTCTTTACGCACTAATTTATGCCTTTATAAATTTGCCTGCTCTGGATATTTCATGTAAATGGAATCATACAATATGTGGCCTTTGTATTTGGTATAAAAATGCTTTGTTTAGAGTCACCCCTCCCCCAGCCGCTCTGTGTTGGTTTTGATTGTAGAAGTTAAAGAAATGTCATTTGGATTAAGACTGAACAAAAGGATAAAATGATCTGCTTTTATGTGAAAGCTTTCAGGAGATATCAGAAATGTTTAGTGGCAGCGCTGGAGATGGCAGTTTCATCTCTGGCCTCCCTAGGAGCAGAGCTGAGGCACCAGGGATGCTTGGAGGTCTGCTCTGGACCCATGGGGCTAGTGATACAGAGTCTTGGCGCATTGCTGGGCTTCTGAAAAGTCCTATATGCACAGCAAGATGAGCTCTCATAAGAGAGGACGGTGGGGAGAAATAGAATCATTGGCATTCAAACAGTTAAAAGTTTAAAAGGGGGAAATGGTATAGACATAAAATGTTTTAAAAATAAAACCTGGCCAAAGAGTTTAAAATGAAAGACATGTTCCCTTCCACCTCAGATTCCCATGCCTTTAAAGGAAAATACTATTATTAATACAAGAGGCTTGTGTATTTCTCAGAAACCATCCTGTGTATTCTAGTGTGTGTGTACATCTTTGTTGGTTAAAGACAAATCGAAGCTTACTCTATACATTTTTCTGTATATGAGTTTTGCTTTAAATTAATTAATTAGCTTATTTTGGCTGTTCTGGGTCTTCATTGCTGCACGTGGGCTTTCTCTAGTGGGAGTTACTGTTCATTGCGGAGCGTGGGCTTCTCATCACCAGCGGGTCTCTTGTTGCAGAGCACAGGCTCTAGAACACGTGGGTTCAGGAGCTGCTGCTCTTGGCTCAGTACTTGTGGCCCAAGGGCCCAGGGGCTCCCTGGCATGTGGAATCCCCGCTGGCCAGGGCCCGAACCTGTGTCCCTGGTATTGGCAGCCAGATTTCTACTGGCTGCGCCACCAGGGATGCCCTGAATCTGAGTTTTTAAAACTTTTTAGTCTGAGAGAATTTCTGACTTACAGTGAAGTTGCAAAATTAATGCAAAAATTTCTGTATATTCTACCCAGATTTCCCAGATGTTAACACTTTACATTTGCTTTATCACTCTCTCTCTCACTTTCCCATGTCTGTGTTGGTGTTATGAATGTATGCATAATATATATTGTATATAATTTTTGAAACACTTGTTTTGCATATATAAACCACTTTATCTTTAAGTACATCTATGCGTATTTCCTGAGATCAAGGACTTTCTCTTCAGTAATTACAGTGTAGTTATAAAAATCAGGCAATTAACACTGATATAGCGATGGTATCTAGTATAGAGACATTATTCAAACATCGCCAACTACCCCACTAATGTCCTTCACTACAAAAGAAAAAAAACTTTTTCTTCTGTATGTTGATTTCGCTCCTCTTGAAATATCATTCTTATAGATCTTTCTCATTGTTGTTCAGTTGCTCAGTAATGTTTGACTCTTTGCGACCCCACTGACTGCAGCACGCCAGGCTTCCCTGTCCATCACCATCTGCCAGAACTTGCTCAAACTCAATCGAGTTGGTGATGCCATCCAACCATCTTGTCTTCTGTCGTCTCCTTCTCCTCCTGCCTTCAATCTTTCCCAGCATCAGGGTCTTTTTTAATGAGTCGGCTCTTCACATCAGGTGGCCAAAGTATTGGAGCTTCATCTTCAGCATCAGTCCTTCCACTGAATAAACAGGACTGATTTCCTTTAAGATTGATTGGTTGGATCTCCTTGTAGTCTAAGGGACTCTCAAGAGTCTTCTCCAACACTGCAGTTCAAAAGCATCAATTCTTCAACACTCAGCCTTCTTTATGGTCCAGCTCTCACATCCATACATGACTACTGGAAAAACCATAGCTTTGACATCTAGATTGATCTTTATTGGCAAAGTAATGTCTCTGCTTTCTAATATGCTGCCTAGGTTTCTCATAGCTTTTCTTCCAAGGAGCAAGCATCTTTTGATTACGTGGCTGCTGTCACAATCTGCAGTGATTTTGGAGCCCAAGAAAATAAAGTCTGTCACTGTTTTCACTGTTTCCCCATTTGTTTGCCTTGAAATGATGGGACTGTATGCCTTAATCTTAGTTTTTTGAATGTTGAGTTTTAAGCCAGCTTTTTCACTCTCCTCTTTCACCTTCATCAAGAGGCTCTTTAGTTCCTCTGCACTTTCTGCCATAAGGGTGGTGTCATCTGCATATCTAAGGCAGTGTCATCTGTTATTGATATTTCTCTTGGCAATCTTGATTCCAGCTTGTGTTTCTTCCAGTCCACGTTTCTCATGATGTACTCTGCATAGAAGTTAAATAAGCAGGGTGACAATATATAGACTTGATGTACTCCTTTTCCTATTTGGAACCAGTCTGTTGTTCCATGTTCAGTTCTAACTGTTGCTTCCTGACCTGCATACAGATTTCTCAAGAGGCAGGTCAGGTGGTCTGGTATTCCCATCTCTCAGAATTTTCCACAGTTTATTGTGATCCACACANCAGCATCGGATCTTGCTTCTATCACCAGTCACATCCACAGCTGGGTATTGTTTTTGCTTTGGCTCTGTCCCTTCATTCTTTCTGGAGTTATTTCTCCACTGATCTCCAGTAGCATGTTGGGCACCTACTGATCTGGGGAGTTCCTCTTTCAGTATCCTATCATTTTGCCTTTTCCTACTGTTCATGGAGTTCTCAAGGCAAGAATACTGAAGTGGTTTGCCATTCCCTTCTCTGTATGGTTGTACAGTAAATACTAATTTATCAAACACTTACTTCTTCAACAGTGTTCCCCATCCCAAGGATCCATGGTACTGATTGTCATGATTAATTTGCATACGTGCCACATATGGGCTTCCCAGGTAACACTAGTGTTAAAGGACCTGCCTGCCAATGCAGGAGACATATACCACGTGGGTTCGATCCTTGGGTCAGGAAGATCCTCTGGAGAAAGGATTGACGACCTACTCCAGCATTCTTGCCTAGAGACTCCCATGAACAGAGGAGCCTGGTAGGCTACAGTTGACAAGGTCACACAGAGTCGAACATGACTGAAGCAACTCAGCACACATGCCACACATATTCCAGAAAATGAGACAAGAACTTGCCCCCCCACCCCCACCCCCACACTGAAGTTACCTCTTTAAAAGAGAGGGAAAAAAGGTTTTGCTCTTACAGAGACTCTCTCTCTTAGTTACTTTATTTTGAAAATCTTGGCATCATTTGGGAAGCACAACCCGAAATGACCTCAGTCAGTGCTAGTTTGGAATGCTGGTGGAAGCGATTTGACAAGATCAGTAAAAGGGCAACAAAAAGAAAGACATTTAATATAGATTTAGAAGGTGGCTAGGTTCAGCTCCAGTGTGGGAGAAGACTCATGGGGAGGAAGATAGAACTGAGAAAGCTGCAGGGAAGCCCCTCACGTGTGACTGTGGGGTCCTCAGGGGGGCAAGTCCCGGCCCCATGTACTCTGGCCACAGCTCTGGGTGTTGGTATCTGGAGCTTTAAATCTAAGGGCGTAAATGTCTTATAAAGTACAGAAGAAACTTTAAATGTCTGGCAGCCTTATTATTGCTTTTTTTTTTTTAATATAACCTCTTGAGAGCTCCCATTGTGAAAAGAAGTCCTCTCCATCCTTGTTTCTTGGCTGATTTAAAATTTTCAAATGACCAAGCATCTCGCTAAAGTGGGAGTCTTGATCCACAATTTTAGATCTTATTGCTTCTTCATATCAACTTCATCATCTTTCTAGTAGGAGCAGTAAGATGGCTATTGAGTGATAGATGTGCATGAATGAAAAAGGACTCCTGGAAAGAGTCACCTGGGACTGGTGTGATGGGTTCATGTTGTCAGTCCAGGCTGCCTGGAGGAGGAGGGCTTTGTAGGTTTTCATGGATTTGAGAAGTCACAGGCTCCACTGCCTTTAAGGAGGCAGCGGTGCACTGTCAAGGCCTGGAGTGCTCCCTGGAGGACAGAGCAGTTTAACAGAACAGTCAACCCAGCCCCGTGCTAACCTGGCTTGCTGTCTCTGTTTTTCAGTAACCACGGACCCAAACATGTTGAGAAGTGATGTCTTCGTTGATTTTTTAAAACTGGTGCAGCTGGTAAGCTTACTTTTCTTGACTAAGGTCATGATTTCACTACAGAATATGTCTCCATGGGTGTGTTTCTGACCATCAGCCCTGCAGAGCCTGGATTCAGATAAAATACATTCATTTGGAGGACACAGGAAGATGGTTCCTATTAATATTTTCTTCTTTTGGAGGCTTAGATTCTAGATGGAACATTAAGTGCATCACTTGGCCTTTTGCCATTTTAATTAAGTTGATAACCTTTTATCTGTTGCATAAGCACTGACATCTCAAAACTAGCCATGGAAAAGAGAACACATTATTATTAAGGGCCCCCATGTCAACTCTAGGACCCCGCTTCTGTAGCTGGGACTTCCAAGTTTGCCACAGTGAAGACCTCAGGACAGCAGTAAGAGCCACGCCAGATTATATTTGTGTATTCTCTGCTTAGAACTTTATTGTAAATTAATTATGGAGAAAATGCAATCTCACAGAAGGACAGACAGGAACTCCCTTTCCTTTTTGGTCTAAAGAACCATTGGGCACTTGTCCCCAGAGGCTGGAGCTTGGCCAAATACATTTATTTAGTACAGGATCCATTCAGGTGGTACACTGGGAACATCTTTACGCCTCCTTGTACGTTCTTGACTGAATGGAAGAGCTTTGAAAGCACTGAAGTTGTCCAATGATATGATATTACTGAACTGGTTTCCTGGTTCAGGGAGGAGCGATACCTTGATCAGACTTGTAAAAAATGGGAGCAGAGTGCATTTATTCAGTGGTTCGAGTGTGTTGATAAACTTACTGGTCCACCCAACTGAGAAATGCTGCTGGAGCCTCCCATTGTTATGACTGCCCGTACTCTCACGTATACTTAATGTTAGGTGTGTGTGTGTGTGCATGTGTGTATGTATATACACATACATGTGTATTTTCCTTTTATTTGAAAAGTTTGTTGTTGTGATGGTGATGGTGGTAACATTCAAACAGCACAAAACGGTACATGATAAAAGTAACCTCAAAGTGCTGGTGAACGTGCCTGCCAGTGCAGGAGACACAAGAGACATGGGTTCAGTCCCTGGGTTGGGAAGATCCCCTGGAGGAGGAAACGGCAACGCACTCCTGGAAAATTCCATGTGGACAGAGGAGCCTGGTGGGCTACAGTCCAGGGGTCGCAAAGAGTTGGATGCAACTGAGCACACACCCATGCAACCTCACTCCCACCACAGAGACACTTGTTTACAGTTTAACACGTGTCCCCGCTATGCATTCACACGTATGCATACCCTTTTCTGTCTCCTGAATAAGCACTTACTCTACCCACTTTCTGAACCCTGTTTTTCACAGTTTACGTCTTGCAAATCGCTCTGTGTGAATGCACAGAGGCACAGTCAGCCTCGGTCCTGCCGTCTTTGTGTGCTTTGTGGTTTTTGTTTTCAATGCTTTCTAACAGTCGTTCAGAGGGTGGCAGCGTTTTGGATCTTTCTTTTGAGTGTTTTAGTGCTCTTAATGTTTTTTTTAAAATCTGTATAACTGCGCAGAAGCCTTTCGCCCCAGCTACATTTTGCAGCATCTCTTCTTTCTTCTTGTGATGGAGTTTTCACTTTTGCAGTGGCTTCATTTTTCTCTTCTGTTGCTTCTGTGAATTTGGCCAGCTTCCTTTTATGCTCTTTTGTTTGCTTATCTCCTTGTTGAGGTCTTTTATTTGTTTTTTGAGGTCTGAGTTCAGAGAAGTTTTGCTTTGGTTAACACAGTCATCACATTCATTTCCTTAGTTGCATCATTTTGCCTTTTTTTCTTTTTTAATTGAGATCTTTCTGGACCAGGGAGCAAACCCGTGTCTCCCGCATTGGATTCTTTACCACTGAGCCACCAGGGAAGCCCAGTGGCATCATTTTGGGGGCATATATTTTTCACCCACATTTGGTCACATTTCTTTCCTCCTTTCCTGAGGGATTTTTGCCTCTGGCTCTTCCCAGGAGACCCTCAATTTTGAAAGAGTTTATGTTCCCAGAGCCAGTTGTTTGCTGACCCAAAAGCTGGGAGTTGCCAGAGCTGAGTTGGTGGAACCCGTCTGCTGGATCTTGCCTCTCATTTCTGGGCACTTTCTCACTAACACTGTGCTCCAGGGTGGAGTGGAGTGTCTTCTGTGAAGCCCAAACCACACAGTTCCTCTTCTCAAGATCATGACTTCCACCCTCCTGCTGATGAATCGGCCCCAGGACTGACTTAGTAGTTGGGAGTGAAGGCTCGGAGTGAGATGCCCATAGTGAGATTCATAGTTTGGCACCTGCCCTACTTTCAACTTGCGTGGCTTGAGGCCATTTACTTAGTCTCTTTGTGTCTCAGTCTCCCCATCTCTAGAATGAGCGGAGTAGCTCTTCTCTGAGGGTTGTTGGGAGGATGAAGTGAGCCGGTGCTCCTAAGGCACATAAATGTCACCTGGCCAATGTTGACACCTAGGAGGTCCTCCTGCCATCACCAACACCAATCCTTTCGCCTCTTCCCCCCCTGCTGAGAGATTGTTTTGGGCAAAGACGGCAGGCCTGTGCATCTCTCCCCAGACACCTGGTACCATCAGAGGGTTCCAGACTTGTGCTCCCAGACCCTCCTGGTGCCTCCTGAGTAGCTGCGTTAAGACAGCGTCAACGTGGCCTAAGTCCTGCCCGCTGCCCCTCTGTTCCTCTGCTTCCCTCCTCCTCGCACAGGTCCAGTGTTCACCAGGCTTGGCAGCTCCTCTGCAAACCCAGCCTTTCAGGCCTGGGACCATTTTAAACTTCTTCAAAGAGTATTTTCCTTCCACTTGTTTTCTGTTTGCCTCCAAAACAAAATGAGGATAACTACTGAAGATGTTTATAAAAGAGGCTACAGTATGATTTTGAAAAAGATACTGAGTTTAAGTCAGGAAGGTGGTTCTGTGTTCATCAGGCCCGTGCCCTGCCTGCTGCCATCCTTGACTGTTCATGTTGCTGTTTAGTCCTTTGGTTGCATCTGACTTGGTCACGTCTGACTCTTTGCTACCCTATGGTCTGTAGCCTGCCAGGCTCCTCTGTCCATGGGATTCTCCAGGCAAGAATACTGGAGTGGGTTTCCATGCCCTTCTCCAGGGGGTCTTCCCAACTCAGGGATCAAACTCACATCTCTTAAGTCTCCTGCACTGGCAGATAGGTTCTTGACCACTAGTACCACGTGGGAAGCCCCGTGACTGTTTATAGTGGAACAAATACGTGTTGAATGGTTGCTAGGACTTGATAATGCTCCAGAGGAGAGGGAGGCCCCAGGAAATCACATCTAGTCCAGATCATGGCGTTTCCAGTCTTGTCGTGGAGACAGAAGAGTCACCGTGTAAGACCATAGATGTAATGAGCCCAGCGACACAGGAATGAGACCATGATACAGGACTACACCCTATGGTCCAGGGCTGAGTGCTCTTATACAGGACCGAGTGCTGTGATACAGGGTCATGATCCAGGAGAGGATTAGGGATATGTTGAGATCTCCATCCTCTCAGCCCTGGTGAAGCATCTGTGGGCCCACCCACCTCCAGCGGCTCCGTGCCCACTTTCCCTGTATGCAGTACAAACAGTATTATTTTCTCCACGTGACTTGGTGAGAAAAGGGCTCAGAAGCACTGCCACAGGGTGAATGAGTGTCCAAGGGACGTGATAGAAGGCACCTTGGTTAATGACCTGAAGAAGGACCTCGAAGTTAGCATCGGGTGATTTCTGGGGTAAGCAGGGAGGTAAGATTATGCTCTAGCTTTTTCTTCCCTTTCAGGGAAATGCTAGCAAATCACGTTAATATCTGGTGGTCTGGGAGACTCAGGACAGATATTGGCAAAAGGGAAGCAGTAGCCGCTTATTATTGGGGGTGAGGAGCCCGTCCCCGACCACCTTCCAGGGCCAGAGTTATTGCTTAGCAGTGATAGATGCAGTCAGTGCAGGGGAGACTCGACCAGCCAAGCCTGCAGTGAGATGGCTCGTGGAGGACTGGTGAGTGCCAGGAGGACTGGGATGAGCACAGGAGATGTGTGGGTCTGCCAGACCATCAGAGGAGCCCAGGGAGCAAGGGTTGGGAAGTTTCCCCACCTCAATATTATACAGACATCCCCGCCTCTGCTGGATATTTTCACAGCCTTTAATAAGTGCTTGGCCTGCTGTTTCCCAGTGGTTATTACCCAATAGTCACATACTCGCAGGCCTGGCTCTCGAGGACTCAACAGGTACATGCACACCTTCCTGTCTCTGGACAAGGACAT
Organism: Redunca redunca; assembly: GCA_006410935.1. NCBI lineage: Eukaryota > Metazoa > Chordata > Mammalia > Artiodactyla > Bovidae > Redunca > Redunca redunca. The sequence continues at coordinate 408,659 of SJYQ01004502.1, forward strand.
AACATGTTAGAAATGTGAGTTTGTGTGACCATGTAGGAGCCTTCCGAGGAGCCTCTACCCAGGGGGAGCCTCAGTCATCAGAGGGGGCTGCTTCTACAGGAAATTCGATCTGGGCTGGACCCAACGCTTTCTGTGCAGTATCTCATTCACCCTCGTGACTTGTTGAGGGTGGTGCTCCTCTTTTTCAGTTAAGTAATTTGTTCAAGGATACACATCTTAATAAATGGAAGCCCGGGGAGCCTGGATCCACTGATGTCATGAAGTGTTTCTAGAGTGGTGGCAGCCCTCTCTAGTCCCATCCCTCACCAGGTCCCGCTTGTTTTGTATCCAGACCCCTCCTGCCCACCCACTTACCATGCTCCCTGCCTTTGGCCTGCGATTGCCTCTGAGATGAAGGGGTTTTTGAAAGGCAAAACCAGTCTTTAGACTAAGGCCTGTATGTTCCTGGTTCTTAATCTATATAGTGTGAACAGCATGTTTGAGAAGAAAGAGACTAAGAAGGTATTCATTGTGTCTTTTGTGTACTTGGGGAGTTAGGGGCAATGTATGTATTTTGGGAGTGTTGCCCACCACCAGTCTAGAAAGTGACTCTTTCCTCATTTCCTCTTAAAAATGTTTCCTGTTTCCCTTGTAGTAAAATGATTAGGACCAATTAGTAAGTGTGATGGAAATTTAGAGGTTGGCATATCCAAATATGGATTTTCTGGATAATAAAGATCAGGGTAAGTGCTGTGGCTACCAGACATTCTTTGGCCTCAGAGGAGAACATCAATAAAGCCCACTGATGGAGCTTCTTTGAAATATTACACAATTTCTCGGGGTATTAAATGTGATTTGAAGATGTGTTAAAATTAAAACATTTTGAATGTTTTAAAGTGTGTTAAGGCAGCCCATGTGTCCTCAGTCACTAAGGCGTGTCCAACTCTTTGTGACCCTATGGACTGTAGCCTGCCAGGCTTCTCTGTCCATGGGATTTCCCAGGCAAGAATATTGGAGTGGTTTGCCATTCTCTTCTCCAAAGGCAGCCCATGGTAACAGAGGATTTAGAGGTTTCTTAAAGATAAATGCATTTGGTTTACTAGTGTGACTTGTGTGTTTTAATTCCTGCTGCTGCTGCTGCTAAGTCGCTTCAGTCATGTCCGACTCTGTGGGACCCCATCGACGGAAGTCCACCAGGCTCCCCCATCCCTGGGATTCTCCAGGCAAGAATACCGGAGTGGGTTGCCATTTCCTTCTCCAGTGTATGAAAGTGAAAAGTGAAAGGGAAGTCGTTCAGTCGTGTCCGACTCTTTGCGACCCCATGGACTGCAGCCCACCAGGCTCCTCCATCCATAGGATTTTCTAGGCAAGAGTACTGGAGTGGGGTGCCATTGCCTTCTCCAGTTTTAATTCCTGGTCCCCCCTAAATCAAGATGGCTTAGTTAAGTTTTGTTTTTGTACAATCTGAACCCACCATGTTGGCTTTTTTCCTCTAATTTGCATTATTATGTCTTTTATAAATTATATATATATACAAGTAAAATTCAAATATTGCAAATAGAGCCAAATTCCTCCTCGATCACAACTCCCAACACAGAATGTTTCATCTGTTGTACATTTGCTTTTATCTCATTAAAGTTTTTCAATTCTATCATTTTTCCTTTTCACCATATTGTCCTAAAATTTTTCATTTTTTTTAACCAAACAAAAATGTACTGATAATTTTAAAAGTAAAATAGTGTTAAAAAGTATTATAACCATCTCCTGCTTTCCAGAGGCAATAGCTTTCAAATCTTTTAGCTTTTTATTAAGATATTTAAACATCTGAAGATTAATAATATTCATCTCTTTCTCCTGTTCTTCAGTTTGTAGATATTATCTATTGACTCCCTATATGAGGGATGAGGGGATTCCCTGGTGGCTCAGACAGTAAAGGATCTGCCTGCAATGAGACAGACCTGGGTTCAGTCCCTGGGTCAGAAAGATCCCCTGGAGAAGGGCATGACAACCCACACCAGTATTCTTGCCTGGAGAATCTCATGGACAGAGGAGCCTGGCAAGCCACAGTCCATAGGGTCGTGAGAGCTGGACACGACTGAGTGACTTTTACACACACACATGCACACACATGAGGGGTGTGGATTCAGTGTTCTTGTATCACCTTCTTTCATTCCATTCGTCTCCCCAGTTTTATCTCACCATTAAAAACATTAAGTTCCTAGTCAATATTTTGATCTTTATAACAGGTAACTATTTCTTACTACTGAACAAATAATGTTCATGATTACGATTATCTTTACTTTCATGAACAACTTTTGTTTTTCTTAGAGTTAAAAATGACATCATTTAAAAATGATATCATTTAAAAGGGAAAAAAAAGATGCTTAGTAGTTTTTAAACATATGATTGGAGGGTTGCAACTTTGAGCCCCACCCCCTGGCCTCCAGGTTTGAGAGGGGCTGGGGACTGAGTTAATCACTGGTCACGCCTACATGCTGAAACCTCCATAGAAATCCCTGAACTGTGGGGTTCAGAGAGCTTCTGTGTGGGCGAACATGTAGAGGTGCCGCATCCCTTCCGTTTAGCTCTTCCTGAGTTGTATCCTTAGTAATAAATGGGTTATACTAAGAAAAGAGCTTTCCTGAGTTCTATCAGCTATTCTAGGAAATCATCAAACTCCAGTGAGGGGTCGTGGGGATCCCAGGTTTATAGCGAGTTGAACAGGAGTTTGGGAGGCCTGGACTTGCAGTTGGCTTCTGAGTGGGGGAGGGGCCGTCCTGTGGGACTGGTCCTTAATCTGTGTGGTGTGTGCTGACTCCAGCTAATCAGTGGCAGAAGTGTTGATGTGAGTGGAGTGGAGAAAAACAGTGCTTTTCTTTTAGTGTCCCTTGAACAGTGTAAGGGCATTAGAGAGTTTTAAGCTAGAGGAGTACATTTTCAGCTTTGCATGACAAAAAGTATTCTCTGGCTACTGTGCGGAGAGTGCCTTGCAAGGGGGACAAGAAGGGAAGCAAGGTAACCAGTAAGGAGGTCATTGCAGAGGTCCAGGAGGGGAGAACGTATCAGGTGGGACTCAAGGGCAGGTGGTGAAGATGAGAAGTAGATGGATTGAAGAGATTGTCTAGGATGTGAATATACAAGACTCGGCACTTGATTGGATCCTTCAGTGTTCCCTCTAGTTCATCTCCACTTACAATGCAGACACATCTTTCCCTAACTCCATTTCCACCCTTCCATGTCCCTGATCCAGAAGCACCATGACCCACTTTTGCCTTATTAATAAAACCCTCAAGTGTCTGATTTTAGGGCCATCAATGATCTGACCCACTCTACCAATGCAATCTACTTCCTCACTTTTCTTTTGCAGAAGAATTTAATAGGGGCATGCACTTGTATCCTTTTAACTGTTTATATAATTTAGATATCTCATTGGTCTGCAGCATAGTTTGAGTCGAGAGTTGCACTGAAGTAACAGATTAATGGTAGGCTTTCCCTTAATCATATCAAAAGGCAATGGCATCTGTCCATTCATTTTAAGAGTGTTTTTCCTCTGAGGTAAGAGATGTTTGTGAGTCTAGGCCAAATACCTTTAAGAACCCAAGACCTAAGCAGAGGTGTGTACCTGGAAAGGGACTATTTGCAACAGTTGCTCTGGAGAAGCCCCTGACCCTTGACTACTCAGCTAAATATGGGGTCTCAGGGGCCCTACTGTTATCAGTTATCATAACTGCAGGGGAACTTGAGAAATCAGACAGAATTCCCCTGGGAAGTTAGAAGTGAAGAAAGTGTGGCTGAGGTTGTATGTGGGGAGCTCAGGGCGTGTGCTGGGGAGGAGGGAAACCAGTGGCCCTGACCTGCTGAGGAAGGGCTTGGCGTGATTCTCAAAGGTTTCCGGGAGGTGGGTTGTCCTAGCACTGGTCACTTAAAGGGAAAACCTGGCAGATGGTTGGGTCAGCATTTGCTGATGTGGAGGCCAGTATTGAGAGAGGGAAGCCACAGGACTGTCTGAAAAGTGACCAACATGTTGATTGATAAGCGTGCAGATTCACTCAGGCTGATGGACATTTGTTGTATGTGGACGAGCAATATAACATGGTACCTTACGCTGGTATTACGGTGGCGACATGATGGTCGTATCATTTATCCAAGTGAAGTGAATTGAAAGTCGCTCAGTCATGTCTGACTCTTTGTGACCCCATGGACTAGACAGTCCGTGGAATTCTCCAGGCCAGAATACTGGAGTGGGTAGCCTTTCCCTTCTCCAGTGGATCTTCCCGACCCAGGAATCAAACCAAGGTCTCCTGCATTGCAGGCAGATTCTTTACCAGCTGAGCTACCAGGGAAGCCCAATTTATCCAAACTTAGACACTAAAAAAAAAAAAAACCACCTATGATGATTTTTATTTTTCAATATTTATTTGTGTGTTTTTGGCTGCCCTGGGTCTTTGTTGCTGCACATGGGCTTTCTCTAGTTGCGGCAGGTGGGGGCTACTCTCTAGCTGCAATGTGCGGGCTTCTCATTACAGTGGTTTCTCTTGTTGCAGAGCACGGGATCTAGGCATGCGGGCTTCAATACTTGAGGTTCTCTGGCTCTAGAGCACAGGTTCGGTAGTTGTGCTGCATGGGCTTGCTGCGTGGCATGTGGACTCTTCCCAGACTAGGGATCGAATCCATGTCCACTGCACTGGCAGGCGGATTCTTAACCACTGGACCACCAGGGAAGTCCCCTTAGACACTTAGAAAGGTGTCGTCACTCAGTCATGTCCGACTCTTTGTGACCCCATGGACTGTAGCCTACCAGGCTCCTCCATCCATGGGATTTTCCAGGTGAGAGTGCTGGAGTGGATTGCCATTTCCTTCTCCAGGGGATCTTCCCGACCCAGGGATTGAACTCAGGTCTCCTGCATTGCAAGCAGATGCTCTACCCTCTAGGGAAGCCCAAGGAGAGCTATAATTGTTATGCTTACATTTGTCTGCTCAGGCTGCTGTAACCAGTAGCTGAAAGAACTGAAATTCCAAAAACTGTGAGAAATAAATTTCTTCTTTGTGCACATGTACAGAGAGCAAGCTTTCTGGTGTCTCTTCTTACAAGAAAACTAATCCCATAATGAGGACAGGACCTCACTTAACCCTGCTGCTACTGCTGCTAAGTTGCTTCAGTCGTGTCCAACTCTGTGCAACCCCATAGACGGCAGCCCACCAGGTTCCCCCGTCCCTGGGCTTATCCAGGCAAGAATACTGGAGTGGGTTGCCATTTCCCTCTCCAGTGCGTGAAAGTGAAAAGTGAAAGTGAAGTCGCTCAGTCGTGTCTGTCTCATATCAACCCCATGGACTGCAGCCTACCAGGCTCCTCCATCCATGGGATTCTCCAGGCAAAAGAGTACTGGAGTAGGGTGCCATTGCCTTCTCTGCACTTAACCCTAGTCACTTCCTAAAGCCCCCATCTGTAACAGCATCACACTAGAGGTTAGGGCTCCTTATGAATGGGGGTGTGGGGCACCAGAGACACAAACATTCACTCCACAGCAATGCAGGAGCAACCTTCCTGGGCCAGCCAGGAGAAAAGTCCACCCCATTTGAGCCCAGGCCCTGGATCATGCAGAGCTGGCCTTGAGTCCTGCCTCTGCTACCAAATGGCAGTATGTCCCAGAGGGGAGTTACTTAACCTTTGTGAATTTTCACTACATCTGAAAAAGGGGGCTTTAAAATTTTTATTTTATTGAATTATAGCTGATTTACAGCATTGTATTAAGTTCTGTTGTATATCAAAGTGCCCATCTTTGCATGAAATGTTCCCTTGGTATCTCTAATTTTCTTGAAAAGTTCTCTAGTCTTTCCCTTTCCATTGTTTTCCTCTATTTCTTTGCATTGATCACTGAGGAAAGGCTTTCTTATCTCTCCTTGATATTCTTTGGAACTCTGCATTCAAGTGGGTATATCTTTCCTTTTCTCCTTTGCCTTTCACTTCTCTTCTTTTCTCAGCTATTTGTAAGGCCTCCTCAGACAACCATCTTGCCTCTTTGCATTTCTTTTTCTTGGAAATGGTCTTGATCCCTGCCTCCTGTACAATGTCATGAACATCTGTCCATAGTTCTTCAGGCACTCTGTCTATCAGATCTAATCCCTTGAATCTATTTCTCACTTCCACTGTATAATCATAAGGGATTTGATTTAGGTCATACCTGAATGGTCTAGTACTTTTCCCTACTTTCTTCAATTTAAGTCTGAATTTGGTAATAAGTTCATCATCTGAGCCACAGTCAGCTCCTGGTCTTGTTTTTGCTGACTGTATAGAGCTTCTCTATCTTTGGCTACAAAGAATATAATCAATATGATTTCAGTATTGACCATCTGGTGATGTCCACGTGTAGAGTCTTCTCTTGTGTTGTTGGAAGAGGGTGTTTGCTATGACCAGTGCATTCTCTTGGCAAAACTGTTAGCGTTTGCCCTGCTTCATTTTGTACTCCAAGGCCAAACTTGCCTGTTATACAAAGATCATTCTGTGCTTTTTGAGTTTGCACCCAAGTACTGCATTTTGGACTCTTTTGTTGACTATGAGGGCTACTCCATTTCTTCTAAGGGATTCTTGCCCACAGTAGTAGATATAATGGTCATCTGAATTAAATTCTCCCATTCCAGTCCATTTTAGTTCACTGCATCCTAAAATGTCAGTGTTCACTCTTGCCATCTCCTGTTTGACCAGTTCCAGTTTGCCTTGATTCATGGACCTAACATCCCAGGTTCTTATGCAATATTGCTTTTACAGCATCAGACTTTACTTTCATCACCAGTCACATCCACAACTGGCCGTTGTTTTTGCTTGGGCTCCGTCTCTTCATTCTTTCTGAGTTATTTCTCTACTCTTCTCCAGTAGCATATTGGGCAGCTACTGACCTGGGGAATTCATCTTTCAGTGTCCTATCTTTTGCCTTTTCATACTGTTCATGGGGTTCTCAAGGCAAAAATGGGGAACATTTCATGCAAAGATGGGCACAATAAAGGACAGAAAGATATTAACAAAAGCAGAAGATATTAAGAAGAGGTGGCAAGAATACACAAAAGAACTATACAAAAAAGATCTTCATGACCCAGATAATCACGATGGTATGATCACTCACCTAGAGCCAGACATCCTGGAATGTGAAGCCAATTGGGCCTTGGGAAGCATCACTATGAACTATGATGTAGAGGTAATGAAATTCCAGTTGAGCTATTTCAAATCCTAAAAGATGATGCTGTGAAAGTGCTGTACTCAATATGCCAGCAAATTTGGAAAACTCAGCAGTGGCCACAGAACTGAAAAAGGTCAGTTGTTTTCATTCCAATCCCAAAGAAAGGCAATGCCAAAAAATGTCCAAACTACTGTACAATTGTACTCATCTCACACACTAGCAAAGTAATGCTCAAAATTCTCCAAGCCAGGCTTCAACAGTACGTGTTCAGGCTGGATTTAGAAAAGCCAGGGGAACCAGAGATCAAATTGCCATCGTTCGTTGGATCATAGGAAAAGCGAGAGAATTCCAGAAAAACATCTATTTCTGCTTTATTGACTACACCAAAGATTTTGACTGTGTGGATCACAACAAACTGTGGAAAATACTTAAAGAGATGGGAGTACCAGACTACCTGACCTGCCTCCTGAGAAATCTGTATGTAGGTCAAGAAGCAACAGTTAGAACCAGACATGGAACAACAGACTGTTTCCAAATTGGGACAGGAGTACATCAAGGCTGTATATCATCACCCTGCTTATTTAACTTATATGCAGAGTACATCATGCGAAATGCTGGGCTGGATGAAATATAAGCTGGAATCAAGATTGCCAGGAGAAATATCAAAAACCTCAGATATGCAGATGACACCACTATTATGGCAGAAATTGAAGAGGAACTAAAGAGCCTCTTGATGAAAGTGAGAGGAGACTGAAAAAGCTGGCTTAAAACTCAACATTAAGAAAGCTAAGATCAAGGCATCCGGTCCCATCACTTCATGCAAATACGTAGGGAAACAATGAAAGTAGTGACAGACTTTATTTTCTCGGGCTCCAAAATCACTGCAGATGGTGACTGCAGCCGTGAAATTAAAAGATGCTTGCTCTTTAGAAGAAAAGCTATGACCAACCTAGACAGCACATTAAAAAGCAGAGACATTACTTTGCCAACAATGGTCCATCTAGTGAAAGCTATGGTTTTTCCAGTGGTCATGTATGGATGTGAGAGTTGGACTATAGAGAAAGCTGAGCATTGAAGAATTGATGCTTTTGAACTGTGGTGTTGGAGAAGGCTCTTGAGAGTCCCTTGGACAGCAAGATCAAACCAGTCAATCCTAAAGGAAATCAGTCCTGAATATTCATTGGAAGGACTGATGCTGAAGCTGAAACTCCAATACTGATGTGAAGAACTAACCCATTGGAAAAGACCCTGATGCTGGGAAAGATTGAAGGCAGGAGGAGAAGGGGACAACAGAGGATGAGATGCTTGGATGGCATCACCGACTCGATGGACATGAGTTTGAGCAAGTTCCGGGAGCTGGTGATGGACAGGGAAGCCTGGCGTGCTGCAGTCCAGGGGGTTGCAAAGAGTGGGATATGACTGAATGACTGAAGTAGACTAGATAGCAAAGTGACTCAGTTATGCATACATATATCTTTTTCATATTCTTCTCCATTATGGTTTATCACAGAATATTGAATATAGTTCCTTGTGCTGTACAGTAGGACATTGCTGTTTACCCATTCTCCATTTACTGCTAGTCCCAAACTCCTAATTCTTCCTTCTACCTTCTTTCTGCTACCCTCTCCCTTGGCAACCACATGTCTGTGAGTCTGTTTCTGTTTCATAGACATGTTCATTTGTGTTGTATTTTAGATTCCACATATAAGTGATATCCTAGAGTATTTGTCTTTCTCTGTGTGACTTATTTCTCTTTTTATAGTAGTTAGCAATACAGTGGGTGGGGATGGAGGTGGGAGGGGGAAGGTGAGAGGAGGTACCTCTTATGAGTGACCAGAAAATTTCCAACCAGGTCACCTCCTTCCTGGAATCAGTTTGGGGAAAGGAAGATCCAAATGACTGATCAGCAGATTGTTGGGGTTCTTCTATGTTGCTGCAAATGGCATTATTTCATTTCTTTTATGGCTGAGTAGCATTCCATTGTATGTATGTACCATATCTTTATCCAGGCATCTGTTGATGAACATTTAGGTTGCTTCCATGTCTTGGCTATTGTAGGTAGTGCTGCAGTGAATATAAGGGTATAAGTATCTCTAAAAAGGGGCCTTAATAAGTGTATATTCCTCATGGAATTGTATGAGAATTGCATTAACTACTATATCTGAAGCAGCACAGAGCACAGTTATCAATATTGTGATCTAACAATAGATTTATATGTAATAAATACACAGATATTATATTTACTCATCTTATTTAGATGCTACCTCTGCATGTTGACTGTATATATAAATATAACACATTCACAAACATACTGTTTTGTGGACCAACCCTTTGAATTTGGAAAACAGCAGCCCTTCTCTTCTAAAGTACTCAAGTTTGGAATCATAGCCACTTAGTAATTGTAAGCAGGTGGGCTCAGGGTGGAGGTGGTTAAAATTTAACCATTATTCAAGGCTTGCCCTTGGATAATAAAATTGGGAGAAAATAAGCCTGTCACTAAGGTGATGGGCTTTTTGAGGTACCTGGCAGTGTGGTTGGGCTTCCCTGGCGGCTCAGCTGATGAAGAACCCACCTGCCTATGCAGGAGACATAAGAGACGGGTTCAATCCCTGGGTTGGGAAGATCCCCTGGAGAAGGAAATGACAACCCGCTCCAGTATTCTTGCCTGGGAAATCCCATGGACAGAGGAGTCCTTGGGGTCACAAAATTCCCCTGTTCCCTACAAAGCCTGGTGCCTAATCCACTGTGTCTGTGAACTGCAGGGGGTGGTCAGGAAGACTAAGGAAGGGAAGGGGCTGCCTGTTGAGGGGAAGGGGTCTCAGCGGCCAGCTGACCTGAGCCCCAACACCATGATCCCCAATAATCTGCTGATCGGTCATTTGGATCTTCCTCTCCCCAAACTGATTCCAGGAAGGAGGTGACCTGGTTGGAAATTTTCTGGTCACTCAAAAGAGGCACCTCCTCTCGCCTTCCCCCTCCCACCTCCATCCCCACCCACTGTATTGCTAACTACCAATATTCCGGCTTATATAGTAGGCTCAGAACACAGAGGATGATTTGAATGGCTCTTTTCTCAGTTCCCCCACGGATGTCACATCACTGGTGCCATTCTAAATGCCTAGGAGGGAAGTGAACGCCTTGCACACAATGGCTGTATGAGTCCATTGTGGAACCTGGGATGAGAAGGGCTGTGACCAGGATCAGCCTCCCAGAGAGGAAGCAGTTCTGTGAACTGACAGGAACCCATTTGGGAGGTGCTGAGAACAGCCACCCCCAGACACAGCTGCGCCGGGAGGCCTGCGTGGTCAGCCACTGACTCTTGTCCCTGCCCTGCCTGGGGTCCCCCTCCTGAGCACCAACCTCAGCGTCATGCTTCCCTCAGCTCTGAAGGGCTTTCCATGTCACTGGTATGTCTCTGACCTTCTAGAACACTCTATCCGAGAGGTTCACAGGTCCCTGGATTCCCAGTCACCTCTGGCACACACAGGTCCCCTGAAGAAGGCTGGAACGCGTGTGTGCAGGCACGGCTGCGCTGAGCTGGGGTGTGGGCCCTCAGCAGGTGCCATTCAACCAGATGGAGACTTGATTCCCCACACGGGCCTCATGATTTGCAACTTCAGAGTTTTGTTTAGCGGGAGCTTAAATTACCACCTATCACAAACTTGTAGGGATACCTGGAAATATTCAGAATGAGAGTTAAAATCTGGGATGACCAAGAGTCACATGGATGATTTTTATCAAAAGCTTTTCTCCTAAAATGGATGCCTTGTTTATTTGGAAATTAGTCAAGTTGCATGTCATTGCTTTGCCTGGACTCCTCTCCACCCCTTCTTCACTCCCACCTCACCCCGTTAAACCAATCCCCTCAGTCTCTGCACTCGCTTTCATGTGCTTTGGACACTGTGTGCCCTGAGGGCCCGGAGAGGGAGCCGACTGCCCCCCACAGAAGGGCTGAAGCTTATTGTGCTTCCTTCTGCTTACAGGACACATTCAGCATCGCCACCAAGAAAGCGTCTCTGGATATATTTCTGCCTGATGGAAGGAGCATTAAAGTCGAAACTCTAACATCAGATACTGCCGAAAGAGTCCTGGAGGTAAATTTGATCTAAGTTCCAGCCCCAGACCTGAATTTAGGAATCATTCTGTTTGAATGCAGGGACAGTTACCTTCTGGAAGCTTCCTGCCTGTCATTTTATTCTGGATAACTCGTTTGTAGAGACAAGAGACTGATGGAGAAGTTATCTGAGCGACTGATGGAGGAATCTCAGCTACAGCCAATCTCTGGGATCTCTTCAGTTTTCCCCACCACCTGTGGGCTGGTGTTGGTTCCCTGGATCTCAGCCAGGGATGTGCCTCCTGCAAAAACTCAAAGTCATTTATTATGGAATGTCCATGGTTGGGAGCAGGATGGAGGATGGAGCCCAGATGAGTCTATCCAGGGGGACTGATGTCAGGTTCTGGCAGAGAATGACAGTGAGGTTATCAAAGCCAGAAAGACTGCTCCCTTTTCTGATGCAGGGAAAACCCCTGAAACCAATGCCCAGCATTTCTAATCATGGATCCACAGGGCCAGACCTGTGTTCCATTCAGTTCTCTAAGGACCCAGAGGATGGGACCCAGAGCTTTCTTCCTTCTCCAGATACAGCCATAACTAGCCTGGCCCCTGTGGCCTCTCCTCCCTTGACTAGGCTGTGGAGAGGACTCCTGGGTTGACTCCCAGGTCCCTCTCCTATGGAGGGTTTTAGTTTATCGACTTAAATAGGAAGGTAAAATCAGGCATCTCAAGATTGTCAAGCAGATGCATGTATTCGTGAAATAGCAGAGGAATTGGCAACTGGGGACATTCAAACTGGAGAGGTTGCTGGTGTGTCCACTGAGGGCTTGGAAGAGACTGTATTTCCAGGCTGGGAACATAAAGAGGGGAGAGTTCAGTTAAAGACTGCTGAAACCAAAACAAACAGAGACCGGATTTGAAAATTCCCTGAGCAGACAAAACCAGTCCAGTCACACAAACAAAGCTCCATTCCACTTATTTCATGAGACCCAGCCTGACCTGGGTCATATCATGTTTGGATCTCTGGAAACCATGAGCAAAATTTCCCAAGGTTAATGTGAGGCAACCCTGGACCAGCTCCCTAGCATTTAAAAATAATTTCACTATTATCAGTTTTCTGTGAATCAGGCATTTATGAAAACTCAGCCTCTCAGTCCTTAGGGCTTGTCTTTTTGAGGGCACACTTGTGGGCACATTTTATATCCTCCAGTTGCATTTTAGATTGCATGCTTTCACCAATTCTAACCATCCAGAGAAACATTTAATGGAGAATAAGAAGTTAGGAGCAGGCGGGGGTCAGAAAGTTTCTAGGACCTTACCAAGGACGGGAATTCCCTGTGCTGAAGTCTTGGTGTTGCCTGGCTTCTGAGCTGGTGACCGGAAGTGCTCCCTGCTGGGCTCCCAGCCCTTGAGCCTGCCTTGCCCTGAGACCCTGGGCACTTCCTGTTGCATCCTGGCTCCCCTTCCCAGTCTGGAGATTTGAGCTCACCTGCGCCCTTTTGTTTGCACCCTCAGATTAGGAAATACCCCTTCTCTAGGTCTTGCTCTGCTCAAGAATGATAATTTTATAACTTTCTTCCTAACTGAAGTCACCACATACAGCCTTTTCTTAGCTGCTGGATTGTGACCCGTTTGCATGGTGTTAGCAGCCACCTAGCTGCTGAAGCCATTCATTGAGAAGTTACTATGGTTCCTCCTCCACCTCCTCCTTAGCCCCCCAAATCCTACTTCCACTACATCCCGTCTCTCTGCTATTCATTCATCCTCCCTGTTTCCTCCTTTCCATCCCCATACCCCTAGCAGCCCCCCAAACTAGTTTTCCTGCTTCCAGTCTGGCTAATCTGTACTGATTTCTAGAATGATCTTTCTAAAATGCATCAAGGGCTCTTCATGTTTAACACTTGAGGGGTTTTATACCGAGAGACCCCAAAACACAAATCACAGGTCCCTAAATTGCCCTCCCAGGACGAACAAAGTGGGAGACAGACACACAACAGAAGAAGACAGTAATAGCTGGTGTAGGGAACACAAACTCAGAGAAAGTCAGGGATGCAGCTGCAGGGTGTAAGCTAATTTGCAAATGGTTGGACCTGTAGAGACCCAGAGAGCAGCCACCCTGCCTGAAGACACCATTATTGACATGTTTTTCACACATTGGGCTCACTGGCCAAATTAGACATAACTGTAGCTGAAGTCAGCTGCTGCTGGGAATATGGGGTCTCCTATCTTCTGGGGTTAGGTCAAGTCCCAGGTTCAAATTACAGAGCTGCCCCGTCCTAGCTGTTTGAGTCTGGGTAAGTTATATTTTTTGAGTTGATGTCTAAGTAATTATAGGAATAGCTTGTGGTCCATCAGCAGTGGCGGTTATCGGTCTTCATCAGTATTGGTATTGGTACTGATATTAGAAGGAGTGCTGAATAAATATTGAGCAGGGCAGTAAGTCTGGAGGGCTCCCCTTGTAGCTCAGATGGTAAACAGTCTGTCTGCAACGCCGGAGACCTGGGTTCAATTCCTGGGTCGGGAAGATCCTCTAGAGAAGGAAATGGCTACCCACTCCAGTATTCTTGCCTGGAAAATCCCATGGACAGAGGAACATGGCTACAGTCCACGGGGTCACAAGAGTCGGACACAACTGAGCGACTAAGCACACACACACAGAGCAGTAAGCCTGGGGTTCCACGGTGCCACCTGTCTTGGCCAGTTTCCCTTTGTAGTAGCATAAGTTGAATGAGGTACTTTAACCTCAGAAAAATGAACTGCCCTTCTCCCATCACGTTGGCTGGTAAGAAATTCAAACCCATGGCATGGACATCCTTGGCACTGGAAGTAAAACAAAGTAAAGGAGTTTCCCTAAAAGGTAAATCGAACACTTGTGCTGTGTTGTGCTTAGTCACTCGGACGTGTCCAACTCTTTGCGACCCCACGGACAGAGGAGCCTGCCAGGCGATTCTCCAGGTAAGAATACTGGAGTCGGTTGCCACGCCCTCCTCCAGGGGATCTTCCCAACCCAGGGATCAAACCCAGGTCTCCCACAGTGCAGGCAGATTCTTTACCATCTGATCTACCAGAGAAGTCCAAAAGCAGACACTTGGCCAGGCACTGGTGTGAATTCTCTTCCAGGGAAATTCCATAGCGGGTATAAAATGTAATTTGCATTTTGTAATTAAAAAGTATTGTCCATATCTTTTCAAGCCTACTTGTTACCACTCTCACTTCACCACTCTCATTTCACTTCTCCAGCTATCCTGCTGGGTTCTTTTAAGGACCAGCAACAAAGTAAAATCTCTTTTTTTATTTTGTATGCATTTGTGCTAATGTAGTTGTACTAGTGGTATTGAGTTTTGAAGCATCATTAACGTTTACTAAGAAGGAAATACTATCGTGTCTCTTTTTGTGTTGATTTATCCTCTTGAAAGAAGGTGTTTATGTATGTCTTTATAAATTGTAGAAAGCATCTCTGTCCTCTTTCTTCTCACTCCACTATCTTCCTTGGCATGTAAGCTTGCTGTTTTCAATGAATGAGTCAGAGAAGAGAGGAATCTAATTTGAGCGGATATGGGTCATATTTACTTTAGGAAAGGATGACTTTGCAATCTATTACCACTGGTACACACTCAGCCCCACACACAGAGGTGCCCTGTGGTTTGGTTTGGACTTTTTGTTTGTTTGCTTATTTTTGCAAGGGCCTAGGGAAAAGAGTAAGGTAGAAAGAAGGAAAATGGGGATAAACATTGAGTAAAAGCTGTGAAAAGTTCCCAAGCTCATCTTTATTTTCAGAGCTATATTAAGAACACTCACTCATACCATCCACCTCTTTAGACTGTCTCTCAAGGCAATTTACACACCTCAGGCAGGAAAAGTACCACTTTGAGTCTAGCATTTATACAACTGCCACCTTGAGAACTTGGAGCCCTGGTTAAAAGGTCAGCTCACGAACAGAGCTGTATAGGTGGATCCTCACATGTTGCAGAGGTGGTCCAGCAAATTCAGACTAGGTGTGCAAAGAAATCACCCAGGAACCCCACCTTAAAGAGGGGTGGGCTGGCTAAGTGGAGAGGGAAAGGGCCAATGGAACAGGAACACTGGTGAGGGAGGGTGAATGGATGTGAAATGTTACAAGGTTACAGCCTCATGACCAGTGGATACAAATGAAATCATCTGTGTTGAAATGAAAACTGTTTGAGGTAAAGGTCAAAGAGGAATATGAAATGAAGGCAGCCTGTGCCCAGGATCAGAGGTTTTACTGAGCAAAAGCCACATGAGTTAGACTTGACCATCATAGCAGACAGCAGAGAGAAGGAAGCCTGGGGTATCACAGGTGGACATTATCCTGTATACTTTCACACACCAGCCAAAAAGGGAACATCCCTTTTCCCAGGATCTGGTAATCCAGCCCCTGGGGCAGGCAAGTTGGACCAATGATTGTGGTGAATGGCTACTGCCCCCAGGGGACAAAAAAGACCAAAACCGTCTGGGAAGACACTTCCGCATGTGAGATGGGACAAACCACAAGCTGGAACCAGTTTATGTCCACTGCAGCGGGACCAATTTTTATTTTCTTTATTGTAATTTTTTTTAATTTCTAAATTTTCTAAAATGAGTTTGAACCATTTTTAGATTCGGGAAAGAGTTCTCTTAGTGTCTACTGCCCCCTTAAAGCTCTTTTTTATTGGCATTTACAGGTGGCAGCTCCTAACTTTTCCCTTTTTCTTGTCTTTGGTTAAAGGTGGTGTCACACAACATTGGACTGTGTCAGGAGCTGCTGGGCTACTTCGGCCTATTTCTCATTCAGTTTTGCAAAGAGGGCAGGCTGTCTGGTAAGAAGGACAGAAGGAGGTGCAGGCAGCCTGAGATGGTGTGGGCTGGTGTGGGCAAGCACTCAGCCAGGAAACGAAGGTTTGCCTTTGAGGGGCCAGTTACACTCCCCTCAAGAGGAACTCCCCAGTGTGCGGTCCCTACTATGACTCTTGGCTCCTGGATTGGACATCTGGGGCGGGGGGGAGGGGGGGGGGTTGTGCCTTTGGGCTTCCCTGGTGGCTCAGATGGTAAAGAATCTGCCTGCAGTGCAGGAGACCTGGATTCAATTCCTGGGTCGGGAAGATACACTGGAGAAGGCAATGGCAACCCACTGTAGTATTATTGCCTGGAGAATTCCATGGACAGAGGAGTCTGATGGGCTCCAGTCCCTGGTGTCGCAGAGAGCTGGACAAGACTGAGGGACTAACACTTTCACTTTCACTGTGCCTTGGAGCCGGGGGTGAGCTGGGGATGAGCAGCTCCAGAGAGGCAGTGCAGTCAGGAGCAAGATGTCAGTTCTTTCCAGTAACTACACTTCCTCTGGGGGCTCTTGACCCCAGTCCTGCTGTCTAGGTGCACCTTCATCTCTGCCCTGGCTGCTGGCCACCAGCCATGCCACAGCCCCCTTGTGCTGGATTGCTGGTCTCTGGACATCAGCAGATCCCATCAGACCATCGTGTCTCCTTGTTAAGGAATATTTACTTTAAATTGTGGATGGTATAATTCAGTTCTTAGATCCTTTAAAAAACTATACTTGCAGTGAGATAGTGACCGATGACATTATGTTTCATATCAGTCAGTTCAGGTGCTCAGTCTTGTCGGACTCTTTGTGACCGCATGGACTGCAGCACGCCAGGCTTCCCTGTCCATCAGCAACTCCCAGAGTTTACTCAAACTCACGTCCATCACATCGGTGATGCCGTCCAACCCTCTCATCCTCTGTCTTCCCCTCCTCCCGTCTTCAATCTTTCCCAGCATCAGGGTCTTATCCCATACATTTTGCTTTTCTCTGCAGTGCATTTTTAGAAATTGCAAGTTGTTGTGAAATGGTATGTTACCTCTGAGTAGTTTACATATGTTCTCAGGTGCTTTGGGGAGGTGATTTGGAGGTGGAAGTTAGGAAACCCTCTTAACTCGGCCACCAGGAGCTGTGGTGTGCTGGTGAAGGCATTGGATCTCTGTGGACCTCAGTTTCTTCATCCATATCACAATGAAAATGTCCCCTACTCAAAGCACTGGTCCTTTGTTTTTTTAAATACCTGTGAAGGTTTTCTTTTTCTTTTTTTTTTTCTAATTTATTTATTATCTGCACTGAATCCTCGTTGCTGCATGGCCTTTTCCCTAGTTCTGGTGAGCGGAGGCTATCCTGTAGCTGTGATGTACGGACTTACTGCGGTGGCTCCTCTTGTTGCTGAGCACAGGCTCCAGGGCAAGTGGGCTTCAGTAGCTGCGGCGGGAGGGCTCAGTAGTTGCAGTTCCCAGGCTCCTGAGCACATGCTCAATAGTTGTAGCACACAGGGCTTAGTTGCTTTGTTTGCAGCATGTGGGATCTTCCTGGACCAGGATTCGAACCCGTGTGTCCTGCACTGGCAGGCAGATTCTTAACCACTGAGCCACCAGGGAAGCCCAAGGCACTGGTCTTTTATGAGGATCAAAGGCTACTCATTTTTTGAATGAATTTTAGAAAGTTAAAATTTGTAATACAAATGCAAGAGAATATTATTAATGTGATTTTATTCCTTCCAATATTAATGCTCTATTTTATCACTTTAAAGCACTGTATGTAAACACTGTGTGTAAATATGTATGTATTTCAACCAGGAAGACTCTTTCTTCTTTCTCTAGTCGTGAAAAAATTGGCAGATTTTGAACTCCCATATGTTAGCCTTCGAAGTTCTGAAGTGGAAAACTGCAAGGTTGGACTCAGGAAGTGGTGAGTAAGCATTTATTATGACAGAGTGTCTCGGGATATCTTAGCTTTGCTAATAAGAACTTGTCTGAATCTCACCACATCCGGCTTATAGTCTAACAGCTGGACAGAGCTCAGGGGCTTGGGGAAGGTCAAGAGGAAAGCAGTGAAGGAGGGCGGGGCGAGGAAATGAACCAGAACATTTGTCCTAAAGAATAGGCTGTTGAGGATGACTTTCACTGGCTCAGATTAAAAACCTGAGGGATATTATCATAAGGATGGCAACCATGAAGATTAGGCTGGGGGTAGGGGGACTGGGGACTGAAGCAGGTAATGGCAAGGAATTGCAGGGTTTGCTTTGGAATATATGACTATTTAATTGAAGGAGTTTATTGATGATTACAAGCAAGTCTGATTTATCTGTTGAACTGTGGTATTTTCTAAAGGCAAAGAGTGGACTCAGCCAATTTGCAGTGAATTTGAATTCTATGTATTCAGCTTACCTTCCAATTATACATGTTTGTTTACCAGAACCAGATATATTTTTCTAGATTGAGAAGATGAAATCTATGGGGGAAAATCTGCTGTATTTTTGCAGAAAACACTTTTATTTCCCCCAGACACAAGGGATCCTATGGAGAACAAGTGAACAAAATAACAGTGAGAAGCAGGACACTCTCCATTGACATGGGGGGCAGATTAGTCTGTACTTCCCAGGGTATATCACTGTGGCTGTATTGGATTGCTTCTTTGGTTTACTCTCTCCTGGCCCAGTTATTCTGTAATCTGAACACAGAAGCTGTAAAGAAAGGCATTTGGAATCAAGGAATAGTAATAGCCTTGACTTTGTGGTGCCTTGTTAGAGCTCCAGGCTGTGGCTTCGAATTTTGGAAAGGGATTCTCAGAAAGGCTAGAAGTTCATGTACTGATATTCGAAAGTATTCTGAGAAATAGTTGAAATATGTGCCAGAGAGCCCTAAGAAGGCAGAAAGGATGCAGTTTTGTCTGAGATTTTAGAGAGTAACAGATGGCTAAGCACAGTTGTTCCTGGGATCTGAATATGTGTGTCTTGGGGTTTAGCTCAATAACTCTAGCCATGTTAGTGAAGCTCTCTAAGTCTCAATTTCTTTATCTGTAAAATGAGAATATCAATGATAGAGTCTATCTCAGGATTATAGTGCGAGTTAAATGTAGTAATCCTTTGTGCTCAATAAGTTTTGGTCATGTTTTTTTATTGTTATAGTGATAATAATCACAATGAAAATGGTGATTACAAAACAAACCCTCTAGATTAGACTGTTTTGTCCACGAACTCTCTAAGAGATGAGGATTCTGTCCCTCATCTTACACTTGAATTAGAAATTGGGCTTTGCCTGTGTCTACATCAAATAGATAAATTCTAGATCATAAGTGCAAGATAAAACGTCTACCGCATCACCAGCCTGCATTTCAGATCCAGGCAGATTGCCTTTGCTCATGGGGACCGAGAGGAAAGGAGGGCCTACTTCAGCTCTTAGAGCTGAGGACGAGGTTCCTGGAAGGGGCGAGTCTGGGGGTACGATCCTGCAGGTCCTGGCCCTCTGTCCTGAGGAAGCCCTCACTAGGTAGGAGCAGAGAGGCTAGGTCGACTACCACTCGCTGTGGAATCCCCAGCAGGTGAGGCCTGGCGGTGAGACCAAGTCGAGTTTTAGGGATTTTTCTGTCAATTCCCTGATGCTTCTTGCCAAAGATGGTATAGTTCCTTCTAGACAAGAGGGTGGCCTGCCCTGGCCTCTCAGAGCTCCAATCTAGGGTGAGTCTGGGGGCTCTCCATCTCTGGTGTAACAGTTGTTATCTCTTCCACAAAGGGTGCCTGGGGTGCAGGGGTGAAATAGCTAAGTAGGAATGTCTCAGTTGCTTCTCCCCAGCCACTAGAATGAAGTTGATCTTCAAGCATCTGTATTTTCATCCTTTTCCTGGTCTATGACAATCCCATCATCTTCTCCCCTTCCCCTGCTGAGCTCCATGATTCTGCTCACTCTGCCTTCAGACTAGTGATAGACCAACCCTGGTGTACCCTTTCCTGATGGTTTCGGTCCAGTCTTGGCTGGCTACTGCACTCACATAGTACAGTAACTCACATAGTGTAACTTCACTTCATCCTGGCAATCCTGGATCTGCTAGACAAACATGAAGCTCTGCTATTTGCAAGTCCCTTCGCCAAGGTCCAGAGGGGCAAGGGGTCTGAATAGGAGCCAGCCCTTGGGCTCAGGGATCTTCACACCTGATATAATATCAGCTTGATCAGAGCAGAGATCAAGGTAAATTCAGGGAGCTGAGGAAGCCCAGGGGACGGGTTGCTAACACAGCCTTGGGGAGTAGGGACCAGAAGAGGAGACACGAGGGTGAGGCTTGTGGGAGAGGCCGATAAGTCCAGGAAGAAGGCAGGTGAGGGGAGTGGTCTTTTGAATGGAGGGAGAAGAGAGAAGACAAGGTCGGAATGTATAGAGTGTGGGCCAGGAGAGAGAGGTCAGAGATAGAACTGGGAATGAAAGCAGGATCTCCAATGAAGGGCCTTGGGAGTCAACAGGATAAATGCTCTAACCCCTGGGACTATGAGCATCTGAAAGTTTCCTTGGGAAAGACTACTTCGGTTTGAATGTGGAACGTGGGACTGAGGGACACAACTGAGGCGGAATGTCTGGTGAGGAGGTCACCTGAGCAGCTCAGGCAGGAGGTGAGGGGGCCTGGGCATAGCACAGTGATACGGATGTGGGTACAGGGCAGATGGCTATGCCGGGAATTGAGGCGTTGAGACTTGGGGCTTGATTTAAGTGGGACGTGGACCATTTCCCTAAAGCCTTGTTTTTTGTGCTTGTCTACTCACAGAGGGCACTAAATAAGCTTACAATATGAGTCAGATCCTAAGAATCAGGCAGTGTGTTTTCACAGGCTTCTGTTGTAACAGCTGCAAAAGCCTTGTATCTCCAGGGTTGGGTTATTTTTATTCAGATGAAATCAACCTTAATTTTGTTGTTGTTCATTCTGTTTATAGACAAGAATAAGTGAGTGTAAATATATTATGGCTGACTTTTATAATTCACCAAGAACAGAGATAATAAAACATTGAGCAGAACTGAGTATGTATCAACATTATTTGAGCACCTTATTATTCTGGGTCTTGTTTTCTTGCTTTAATTTACCAGTTATTTAAACGGTCTCATTTGTTTACCCATTTAGTGCATACCACTCTCTTTTCCCCCTCAAATAAAATATAAGTTGAGCATGGACTTTGCTCTGTCTACTGATGTGTTTCAGGGTTGGAATATAATAGTTGCTCAATAAATATTGGTTAAATAAGCAGATGTTGGAGAAGGCAATGGCAACCCACTCTAGTACTCTTGCCTAGAAAATCCAATGGACAGAGGAGCTTAGTAGGCTGCAGTCCACGGGGTTGCTAAGAGTAAGACACGACTGAGTGACTTCACTTTCACTTTTCACTTTCATGCATTGGAGAAGGAAATGGCAACCCACTCCAGTGTTCTTGCCTGGAGAATCCCAGGGACGGGGGAGCCTGGTGGGCTGCTGTCTATGGGGTCACACAGAGTCGGACACGACTGAAGTGATTTAGCAGCAACAGCAGCAGCAGCATAAAGACAATGGGAAACAGAAGAGGTCAGAGGTCACTGGAAGACTAGGCAGGCAGAAGACTGGCTGTGGTTCAAGGCATTGAGGGCCACCAGTTGAGAGAGCATGCCCACCCAGGTATGCCCGTCAACTGTGTCATTAACTAACTGAACACTCCTGTATCATACAGGTACCTGGACCCATCCCTCGATGCCAGGCTGATGGACTGCAGAACAGCTGTAGATCTGATCTACATGCAGGTGAGGGAAACCAAGGGCTATCAGAACACCAGATATTATAGGCCTTTTGAGTTTGAAACAGAGAACGTGTGTGTGGCAGTTCAGAATTCTATGGCGACACCTAGATGAGGCAAATTCCTATAAACTGAAACTAGAACAGAGGTTACCAGGGGCTGGGGTCGGGGGGAGGAGTTATTGTTTAATGAGGATAGATGTTTTGCTCGGGATAATGAAAAAGGTTTAGGTATAAAGAGAGGTGATGGTTATATAACACTGTCAGTTTTTCAGTGCCAGTGAATTGTACACCTCTAGATGGTTAAAATATTATGAATATTTTAATCACAATAAATAAACAAATATTTTAAGAGAAGTAGAGTTTGAGGGAAAAGAATTCTACCCCCGTTCTAACCATCTCTTCACACTGGCAGCTGACACTCCGTCATCTAAGCTAATTTAATAGCCAGGAAAGGACATCCCTGCTAATCTAAAGACACAGAAAAAATGAGAGTGAAAGTCATTCAGTCGTGTCTGACTCTTTGCAACCCCATGAACTATACAGTCCATGAAATTCTCCAGGCCAGAATACTGGAGTGGATAGCCTGTTCCTTCTCCAGGGCATCTCCCCAACCCAGAGATTGAACCCAGTTCTCCTGCATTGCAGGTGGATTCTTTACCATTTGAACCACCAGGGAAGCCAATTTAAAGTCACACATGGTCCCTAAATCTCACTTTAGCATAATCTTTTTTTCCTAAACCAATCAGTAGCTTACCTGTCTCCAGGGCCAGCTTCGTAGGCAAGTGGCTGTGAGGCTGCACTGCCCCTTCCCTCCGCACTCAGAGGGGCCCCAGGCTTGTCTCACTCTTTGCTGTCACATCTTACAATTCTTAAAGTTTTATAAAAGGACCTCACATTTTCGTTTTGTACTAAGTCCTGCAAATGATGTAGTTGGTCTTGCCTTACCCCTGCCCCTCAACCCACAGAAAAGCACATTTAGAGTTTGGCCTCCTTTCTTTTTCTGACTCAGTGCGGTGAAGGTTCTGCTCATCTGTCCGGAGGTCAGCAGATGCCGCCCCCGTGATGTATCCCTGGCCACCCCCACCTCAGCCCCCCACCTCAATCCGCTCACCTCAGCCCCCTACCTCAGCACCTCACCTCAGCCCCCCACCTCAGCCCCACATCTCAGCCCCCCACCTCAGCACCCCCACCTCAGCA